>JAADYB010000388.1:0-22304 GCA_023338075.1 Phytopythium litorale
GACAGGTTGAGGTTGAAGTTGTCGTTGATGATGATGGTCAACAAGCACCACTCCGACACCAACGCGACGACGACGACGACGAAGAAGACGAGGACGAGGAAGAAGGAGAACAAGCCGCCGCCGAGGGGTGGCCGCACGCTCGTAGAGTGAATGGTGGCCAACAATAACCGGAGGAGGAAGCGAGCAGCAGGCGAGTTGGCGGTGGCGACTGGCACAGGCGCGGCCGAGGACAAGCTGCGACGCGAAGAGCGGTGCGAAGGAGTCACTCGGTAGCTCTCTCTCTGCACGGGCGGCTCCTCGAGAAGAACCAGCGGCAATGAGTCGGAGCGCGCTTGCGGCGTGAGGAGGACAGGAGGAACGACCGGCAGGTGCATCCCGAGTAGCCACTCGACGACCGACCAGGGCGAATGGGACCCACCATCGCCCTGGGCCGAGGAGGCCTTGAGACGAGATGTGAGGGTGGCCAGCGACGACGAATCGATGAGCAGCAGCGAGTCGAAGACCGTCAGCGCGGCGGTGGCGACCAGCCCATTCGTCCCGCGCGGCCACTCGATGGATTGAGGCGAATGGGGTCCGCGGCCCAGGGCCGAGGCATGCCCGAGTCGAGATGTGACGCCCGGCACCGGCTCGTCGACACGCTGCAGCGAGTCGACGCACGCTCGCGTGATTGAACAACTCTGGCAGTACCATCGACCAGCGTCGCGACTCGCTCGATCCGTCGGGCGAGGAAGGCGGACAGGCGCCAGCGCGGCCCCAGCTACTGGGACCCGACTCGTTACTGGACGCCATGCTGTCCATGCGCTTCACGGACCCAATGATCGTGTCCGCGATTGCCAGCGCGGCTAGCAACAAACAGAAATCGGCAACTTGGGCACTGTTCGCGACCAGGCTGTCAGGACAGCGTCGATGCGCTTCTCGGAACGGCAACTGCGAGCCAAGTTCGCCAAGGTCAAGTGGGAGTTAAAGCACTGGAGAGATGCCGACAATGACCTCCTGAAGTTGACGATGCATTGCGCTGAACCGGGTTCAACAAGATCGTGTTCCAGCAGCCTAGCGTCTCGCGGTTGCGCTCAATCAGTGGAGCCCGCACAGTGCCAAGGAGACCAAATGACGAGGTGCAGCATGGCCGCCATGCCGGGCTCCATTGTGCAATAGCCCTCGCGGTTGTTGACTCGGCTTGCTCAGGACTCAGCGCGTCCAAAAGTCCTGGACTGCAGAAGCCCAACGGCTGAGGTTGCCGCGCGGAACACACGAGCTCTCGTCCGCTAGACCACAAGGTTCTCGCTGAATACATGCAGAATCTGCGCATCATCAGTGGTCTCGGCGCACAGGCACTCTGAAGCACATCGTGTTCAACACGGGCCGCATCGAAGTCACCCACGGCGTGCACACGAGAATGACCAGCAAGATGGAGCTCAAGCGCGAGAGCGACCTTCTAACAATTTACTGCTCGTGGAAGGACTCGAATATGAAGGACTCGAATATCACTACCGTTGACACACCCGAGCCCGTCGGAGGTCGCCAACGAGCTCAGAGCCCGCACAAGGAGAAGGTGAATGTGCAGAGTCCTCGACGACGTTGCTCACAGATTTCGCCAAGCGCTTCATTATATAAACCGGTACATCAACACGCTCGCTGACCACAAATGAACAGCAACTCGCTTTCTTGAGTTGCCTCGCCACCTCCAGTATCGTTCTTGCGCACTCTGCACGCGCGCATCGTGGCGCTGGTAGCTGACAGCCAACACCTCGAAGGCGAGAAGGAGCTGCGTCGCGGTGACTTCTTGGAGCTGGAGACCAAAACAATGCCGCTCAAGTCCGCACCACGCAGCTTGAACGCTGCATCCGACATGACGGTGGCCACCTGGGTGCAGGGACATCTTGCTCTTCGTCCTTATGTGTCCGCTGCTACGCCCAGAAACTCGTTGCAGCGTCGTCTCCAGTCATGGACACCACCTCTGTCTTCCGAGCCCACACGCCAACAGTTCGTTTCCATCAGTTTGTCCAGACCGCGGTGCAGCGCGTAGCCTCGCATGGCCGTCTCCGTAAACGCGATCAGCGACTCGGAGCTGCCTTGTTCTCGCATCGCCTTCGAACTCTGCCTCGATCGAGCAACAAGCTCACACAGTCTCCCAATGTCGCCGCAGTTGCCATCATCGAGCACTCGGGAGAGATCATCGAGGCGGCTCCACAACAGACCGAATATCTGTGTCAGCATCTTGCGGCTGGAGTCTCCCGTGTCGTGTTCAGCATCGTGTTCAGCGTCGATATAACTCTTCATCTCTGCAATGGACGCTAAAACCTCCTCCAGTCTGACTGCAAGTGCGTGTGTTCCCGCATCCTCCGCCTCTGAGTCGCTCGACTCATCAACACCCGCAAGTCGGCCCAGAATGTCCACCACGGTGCCGATATTGAGGCGATCACTTGGCTCGAACGCGCACATTCGCGTCACCAGCGTCCATTGCTCGCCCGTGCAGACCGACGGACGAAGCGGTAGGACTTGCTTCCGCACCACGTGGTACTTGACAGCCGCGTTGTCAAGGTTTCCCCACGGCAGCGGAACAATCGCGTGCTCCTTCTCACTCGAAGTCAACGTCGTCGCCTCGACAACGCGCAACGCCTCGACAATGCACATGCCCAGCGAGTACACATCCGAAGCGGACGACAACCGACTCGAGCCGTGCTCCAGACATTCAGGAGCCACCCATTGCCACGCACCGCTCACTTGAGCGCCGCCCTTGTCCAGCACTGCCGCATCCGAGCTCAGACCAAAGTCCGTCACCTTTGCCTTGCCGTCCGACCCCACCAAAATATTGTTGCACTTCAGGTCGCCGTGCACGATCCCTCGCGCGTGAAGATACTGCACACCCAGCGCGCCTTCGTACAGCTTCTGCCACAACTCGGCAGGGTGCTTCCGCAAGTACGAGTCCAGCGACCCGTTGCTCGCGAACTCGCACGCGAAGAACAGAGTCCCAACGTGGCAGGCACCGAACAGCCGGACGACGTGCGGGTGGCTCAGACTGAACCACACGCCCACTTCACGCGCGAACATCTCTCGCACCTTCGCTCTCTCCTCTCGCGTCGTTGGATCCGACGGTGTCATTCGAGAGGACGCCCAGGATGTCGACGATACAGTGGACGCGAACGAGTTGTCGTTCAAGCTGTCCGAGTCACCCTGGTTCAGCAACTTGACGACCACCTCCGATTCAAGCCACCTCGCGCGGTAGACGCCTCCAAAGCCGCCGGTGCCCACACAGCTTGCGTTGTCAATCTCCAGTTCATACCACGGGAGAAACCACTCGGGAGTTGTCGTCACTGCATCAGACTTTGTGACACCCTGCTTCTGCTGCTGGTGCTGAACCAGATCATCATACGCTTTCTCGATCACTGACAGCTGACCGAGGGTGTACTTGGACATCGGATTGTCTTTCTCGGACTTCAAAATCGCCAGGAGTGCCACGCGATCTTCCTCCGTCTCCAGCTCATTCAGAACGAGCAGCGTCTTCTCCACCTCCGACACGAACAAGTCCAGCTGTTTCGCTCGCTCCTCGCGCCATCGCTGCTTCTGTGACTCTCTGCTATTGAAATGGGATCCGTCGATCGAAGCCCAGAGCGCATCGAGACGGCGTCTAATAGCGTCCATCGCGAATCCGGTTGCTCGCGTCGATGACAGGCGTTGGATTTGGGTTTCGTACGAGTCGGTTTGTAGCATGCTGTTGATGTCGACGAGTAGCCTGTGGAATTGACTCATAACCTTCCAAGGCTGACTCGTTTCGCCAAGATGTTCATACATCGCTTGGATCTCTTCACACACGTTGCGCTGGATAGTATCGGCACTGCATGTTGACATTCGAGTGTTCATATCATCCCAAAGACACCTTAACTCTCCACCCTTGTACTCGTCGATGCTTGTTTGAGGCTCTAACTCGGGTTGCTGTGATGCGGCTTGATGTTCGTTTGTAGACAATCGCTCGAGCATTTGAGCAGCGACAGCAGCAGACACGCGTTGAACCGGATGGTGAGCGCACATGGCGGCAACCAAGGCGGCAACGTCGTCGTCGATGAGGGGTCCGGGTGCAGACCACGTGTGCACTTCACGAGCGGGGAACCAAAAATTCTTCAAGGGCATGACATCATTTTCACTCCTTGCTTTCCACGGGATCTCTCCCGACACTGCCTCAACGATGCACAACCCCAACGAGTACACGTCGCTTGCACAAGTGGCTTCCCCACCCTCCACACGTTCAGGAGACTGCCAACGTGTCGATCCAAAAACGCCACCCTCCGCCGAACCCGCCAACCCACTCGTCCTCATTGAACCACTCAGCGCAAGCTCGGACAGTTTCGCCAATCCATCACTGCCAATCAGGATGTTGCTCCCACGAAGATCCCCATGCACCATCTTGCGTTCGTGCAAGTATGCAAGACCCAGCGCTGCCTCGTGCAGAAACTTCCACGGCGTGCTTTTGATTCCATTGCTTCTACACGCAGCGAGATGCTCCACGACGGATCCATTGCTCGCCAACTCAGACACGAAGAAGAAGTGACCAACATTGCACGCACCGTACAGCTTGATCACATTGGGATGCCGCAGGTGCCGCCACATCGTCACCTCTTCCGCAAATGACGACCGAGACACGCCTGGAACGAAGAGCTTGATGACGACTTCTGCGTCCAGCCACTTGGCGCGAAACTGCACGCCAACACCTTCTCGATCAATCAAGTTCAGCAGTTCGATCTCGAACGGAGAGATGAACCAACTTGATGAGGACTGCGTCGTAAGTTCTTGGTGTTCGTCGTGGCTCGAACCAATGTTGCGTTGTTGGGCGACTTGAACGAGTGAAATCAAGAAGCGCTGAATTTGCACATGGCCTCTACTCGAACAGTAGAATAACGCTGTCCGTCCATCTTTGTCTTCCGCGTTCACATCGGTGCTGCATTTGACAAGGAACCGAACAACATCCATGCTGCCTCCCATTGACGCATACATCAGCGCTGTCCTCCCGGCATTGGATACTGCACCAATGTCAGCGCCACGATCGACGAGAAAGCGAACGACGTCCAATTTGCCGTACTTCGACGCATACATCAGCGCTGACTTCCCGACATTGGAGACTGCACCAATGCCGGTACCTCGATCAAGGAAAAAGCGAACGACGTCCAATTTGTCGTACTGCGACGCATACATCAGTGCTGTCTTCCCGTCAGTGTCGACTGCACCCACGTCAGCGCCTCGATCAACGAGCAACCGAACGATGTCCATGTAGCCTCCCTCCGATGCATGCATCAGCGCTGTCTTCTCATCAATGTCGACTGCACCCATGTCGGCGCCTCGCTCAACGAGAAACTGAGCGACATCCGTTTTGCCATACTGCGACGCAAGCATCAGCGCTGTCTTCCCGAACACATTCACTGCAGCAACGTTAGCACCTCGCTCGACGAGGAGCCGAACGACATCCATGTAGCCTTCCTCTGATGCATACATCAGCGCTGTCTTGTCGTCATTGGCGACTGCATGCACGTCGGCGCCACTCTCGACTAGAAACCGAACGACGTCTGTCGTGCCTTCCTCCGACGCATACATCAGTGCTGTCATTCCGATGTTGTCGACTGCATCCATGTCCGCGCCTCGCTCGACAAGAACCCGAACGATGTCCACGTTGCCTCCCTCCGATGCATGAATCAGTGCTGTCTTCTCATCAGTGTCGACTGCACCCATGTCGACGCCTTGCTCGACGAGGAACCGAACGACGTCCAACGCGCCTCCCTCCGACGCCACAAGGAGAGCCATCCTGCCATTCGAGTCTTCCGCGTCCAGCGAGATGCCGCCGTCGAGCGCCAACTCACGCACGCGCTCCAAATCGCCGTTCCCCGCCGCCTCTATCAACGCTCGCGTCTTCTCCTCGGCCTCGGCCATCGCGCCCGACCGCCTTGCTCCCTTTCACGCAGCCCAAGCGAACGCGTCGCGAGTTCCCAGCACTTGTTCTCGAGCGCGGATTGCAGATCCAAAGTGAGAAGCTTCCGTATCAAGTCCGGCCTTGGGCTCATGAATATACTAGTATACTAGTGTCTCCGTTTGGACCTGCCCAACCCACCCACCAATGCGCGGCTTCAACTTGACTTCCGAAATGGAAGGAGCGAGCTCCGCTTGTGGCCCCGACCGCCTGCTCGGAGAGAGCTCGACAGTCCAATGCAGTCGTGCTCCACCACGCACGTCCATTAGGAAAGCGACGTCGCATACGCCACCCGAGGGCACATTGATGCACAAGCACGCGAACGGAGTGCTCAAGCTCGTCCCTGCAGCCGGAGCCGGCCAACCAAAGAATGAAACAATCGTTGAGACCGACGCACTCGCAATGAGAAGAGCAAGCGAGCTCGCAGCAGACCACTAGGGGTGACCTCAGATCAGCGCAGTCGAAGAGTGAATTGCCAATGACCAAGCCACACTCGCCTCAAGACGCGATGCACAAGACAGACGAGAGAGATCCGACGAGATGCAGTTGTTGCGATGCGGTCACCCCACTAGGCTTGGGTCCCGGGAGACCCCGAATGTTCCTGCTCGGTCACTTCATATCCGGTCTCGCTGCTGGGTGTCTGGATCGTGTCCTACTTGACTGCGAGTTCACAACACGTCTCGCAGCACGACCAGCAACTGAAAAGTCCAACTCGACTCGGCCGCTCTCTCGAGCTCAAAGATATGGCTCTCCCTGCTCTCTGTTGTGCTCGTCATTGCTGTCATAGTCGTGGTCAGTCTGACCGCCGCGACATCACCCGAAGCACCGCTCAAGACAGATGAGAACCACAGCAGGCACGGGAACGATGGCAACCGTCGCGGCAATGACCGCAACCATGACCACCGCGCGCCTACCGCCACCATCACAACCGCAATGAGTCACCTGGAGAGCAAACAGCACGAACGCCTAGCACGACGGCTGGAGCGTGGAGAGGAAGTGATCCAGAGATCTGCTCATCTGGACAGGATTTGGATGTGTATTGTCGAGGAGAGTGAGTGAATCGTCGTCCCCTCAAACGAAGACAATGACGGCGATGTTCAACTCGATTTGAGTTCCCCCATTCACCACGAACCCATGGTCGGTTGTTGGCTGAAGGCCACCCAAGCTCTGGAGTTGCTTGGACTGACACTGTGTAAGCTCACTCGACGACTACCACCACTGAGCATGACACGAGAGAAGACATCGACGGAGGAGGGACGCTGGTTGCAATGGGACAATCTTTGAAGGACGTGTTAGGCAAACATGGTCTGCGGTCCTTTCGTGTCAACCGGCCCAAGAGCCGACGCTACCCGAAATGGGAGGCGTTTACTTCTTGGCGGGCTTCTCCTCGGCGGCCGGGGCGGCGGCGCGCTGAGCCTTGCGGGCACGCGCGTGCTTGGCCTTCTCCTTGCGGGCCTCCGACTGCTCCTTGAGCGTCTTCTCGCGCTGGCGCTCGGCCTTCATCTTGTGGATGGTCTCCATGAGCACGCGCTTGTTCTTGAACTGGTTACCCTTGCTGCGCATGTACAGCTCGTGGTAGATGTGCTTGTCGATCTTCTTCGCCTCGCGGTACTTGCGAAGGAGACGACGCAGCACGCGCATGCGGCGCATCCAGATCACCTTGAACGGCAGACGCGCGTTGGCCGTACCGCGACGCTTACCGATGCCCGTGTGGCGGCCCTTGCGCTTGGCCTCGTTGCGCTTCTGGAAGCGAGCGCGCGAGTGGATCACCTGCGGCTTCTTGATGACGAAGCCATCCTTCACGAGCTTGCGGATGTTCTGGCGCGAGTTGGCCAGCGCGATCTCGTTGGTCTCGTTGGGGTCAAGCCAGATCTTGCGCTTGCCGCACTTGAGCACCGACGCCGCCAGGCTGGGGACGCGCACACACACGAGCACGGTCGCGCGTTAGTTCCTGTGGTCCGACGCATCCGTCGCCTCTGCGGACGCCTAGCGCGCCAGCCACCGCGATCCACGCGCCGAGCGACACGTCGATCGACGGCGGACACGCGCGCGCACCGCCCTGCCGCGCTCGCGGACGCATGGAGCCGCTGCACTCACCGCTTCTGAAGCTTCAAGGACACCATTATTCTTCCTCAAATTTGTCCCAAAGAATGAATGAACACCGAGCAACCCACACGCGAGCAACCAAGGCGGCCGCGTGTGTCATTTTCGCTTGGCCCCACTATGTCGCTACAAACATCAAGTGATTGAACGTGGGGCAGGCGGAGCCAGCCAATTGTACCGCAGGGAACGGTCCCGGACCGGTCCACTCGACTCACTGCTCACCTAACCGCGGACCGGGGGCAACGAGCGACTCGTCACCCCGAATAGAAGACCCTCAATCTTCAGTCCGGAGTGATGGTTCATCACTTGACTCGGTTGAAGTGCGCAGGCATTCCCCAAGAGCTCTGCATGGACGTGACGAGCCAGGAGAGAGATAATACAGCTAGTCTAACCGTCTCCCGCAGGTTACCGGATGTTGTGGGCTGTTGGTTGTGGCTCGAGATGGTCAAGAGCGCGCTCGGTTGACGTGGTGGATTGGCAGTTGCAGCCTTTGGATTCTTTCTTGTCTGGCTGGCCCCTGAAGCAGACGATCACATGTCAACGGAGGAGGAACGACAGTCGAAGTGGTATGCAGGCGTTGTGGACTGAGGTAGCAGGCAGCAGGGCGGAGCGAGAACACTGAATCGACATATTGAGCGCGAGTGGTGTTGCTCCTCGTACACTTCTCGCGACTGGCACTTCGAAGTACAAGCTAGCGTGAAGCGAGCACCTCAGATGGTCTTGATCTCGGCCGGCGCTCGGTACGTGTTGTTCATGGCCGTGTACGCGGCGGTAGACCCGTTCCCGGACGACCCGTAGATGTTCTCGGCCGGCGGCGGATTGCGCATCAGCTCCGCGCGGTAGGCGTGCGACCGCTGGATGGCCACATACTGCGGACAACACATGACACCAGCAACCAAAGTGGTGAGAGCCTGAGCAGACACCAACCAAGAGTAAGAGCGGACACGCACCGTGACGAAGATCTGGACGGCGAAGCTGAGCGAGCCGAAGATGAGCACGAGCCAAGCCCAGGCGTCAAAGTCCTCCCACTCGCCCACCAGGATGAGCAGCACGACGGCCGAGAAGCCCTCGAGCATAAGCATGAAGCAGTTGCCGAAGTAGTACTGCGTGCATCCATCCATCCATCCATCCACAGCGTCAGTGTGCGGCCTGCCTCAGCAAATCTCAAGACGCGGCCGACAGTGACAGCAGCACGTACGAACTGGATGAAGCTGACTTTGCTCTGGATGACGGGCTGCACGGACCCGTAGTACCCCATGGCGGCCACGATGACGCCGAACAGGCCGCTCCACCAGACCGTGTAGGTGAAGAAGAAGGACACGAGCGTCACGCCGAGCTGCAGCAGCGCGATCGCGTTACACGGGTCGCGGTTCTCGTACAGGAAGCCGAACTGGTCGCCATGCTCGAGGTCCGCCATGCCCATGCCCGAGTCTGCTATGCTGTCGTGGTCGAGGACCCGCTGCGCTGCTGGCTGGAGAATCGGCGAATGATCGCGGTCTCACTGAAGCGGCGACGAATCCCACGCGACGCCTCTTGGCGCGTCGCCCAAAGATACCGACGCTGTCTGCCGTCCAGGCTTGGGATCCGTGGAAAGATGAGCGAGTCGCTGGATATGGAAGCGGCGCGGATCCGAGGCGAGCGATGGGACCTCCGCGCAGTTTGATTGGCATGAGCACGAGGTCGGTGAATGGCGGGTATGGAGGCGTCCACATGCAGCCTGACACGCTACGCTCGCAGCACGCGCACGCTCTTCTATTGACTGGCTGCCCCTACAGCTCGTCCTTGTCGGCCTGGACCACCTCGTCCAGCCGCGCGCGCACCTCGCGCAGCGTCTTGGCGCTGGCCTGCACGATCGGGTCGCCCTTGCCGAAGAGCGACAGCGCGATGCCGTGCGCCTGCTGCAGCAGCTCGTACGCATCGGCGACCTCGTTGCGGCGCATCTTGACGCCTGCGAGCGCGTTCAGGCTGAAGGCGTAGGCCAGCGTGTCGTCCCCGTCGCGCTCGCGGAAGATGAGGCGCGCCGTCTCGGCTGAGTGGTGCGCCTCGTCCAGCTTGCCCTGTGCGAGCTGCGCCGTCGCCAGCTCCATGTACGCCTCGCCGATGCCCTTGGTGAGCCCGTTGACCTGCTCGCCCTGCGCGCGCAGCATCTTCTGGATGGCCGCCGCGGCCTTGTCGTGCTTGTCCATCTTGCGGTAGGCCTCGGCAATGCGCAGACTTGCCTCCACGTACGCCTCGTGCTGCTCGCCGAGCCCGAGGCGCACATGCTTGCGCAGCGTCTTGTACTTCTTGATGGCGGCGCGCGGGTTGTCGTTGGCCATGTACGCCTCGGCCAGCGAGCGCAGCGACAGTCCGAGCGACGGGTGGCTCGGCCCGAAGATCCGCTCCGTCATGGCCACGGCGTCCTCCAGCACGTCGATGGCCTCCTCCGGCTGCTTGGCGCGAATCAACACGTTGCCGTAGTCGCCAAGCAGCTGCGCGTACAGCGCCGCGTCCTGCGAGAGGTCGGCCTTGTCCGTCACGGCCAGTCGCCCGGGCCCGAACACGCGGTCGTGCATCTTGGTCAGCGCCTCACGCAGGTTCGTGATCGAGCCCTCGTAGTCGCGCGCGTCGTTGCGCTTCATGGCCGCGTTGCGCAGCGCGCGCACGTCCATGATGACCGGGTCCGCGTCGCGGTTGGACGCGCTCGACGTCGGCTGGGGCGTGCGCGGCGCCGACGGCGGCTCGAACGCGTCCTCGTCCTCGTCCACCACATCTAGGTCGTCCTCCTCTGCGTACGCGCGCACGTCGGCGGCCGCCAGCAGCGCCAGCGCGAGCAGCAGCAGCACCACGGCGCGCCGCATTTCTCCTGCTATCGCGTTGTATTGAGTCACTTTGTATCGAGATCTGGCTGCTTCCACGTCAGCAGTTAGGAACTCTGAATAGCCGACAAGGTTCGAAATGTTGGGGATTCTGAATCGATTTTCGCGGGGGAATGCGAACGACAGGTTTCCGCTATTCTATCCAATCAACGTCGAGTAACCGGAGTTCCAAACGCCAGACGATAAACCCTATCGTTCCCCAAATGATACATTATGTATCATTTCTCAAATCCATTCAGTTTAATACAAAACCAAGGTTGACCATGCTTTGCGAAATCAAAATCCTTCCATAGTTCAGGTGCCAATCGAAATTTTAGCCAATCGAAATCACCGAAATTTGCTTCAGTGGTTTTATGTTCACTCGGTTATATTTTCAATCAAATTATTCTGTCTTTTGCAGAGATCGCCTCGCTTCTGCCAGCAGTCACGCTGTGCGAGATCTTGGTGTCGGGTGGCGCTGGAAGGCAGCGTGGCAGTGTTGAGCGGTCCCTGGAGCAATTTGAGCGGCGACGCCACGTTCGTGTCATCGGCTGGTGGCTCAAGCAACTCAAGCGGCTCCGTGGTGGTGTCGAGTAGCGCGGGCGGTAACAGTGTCCCCAGCGTGTCTGGCGATGTGCTCATGCAGAGCGAAGAGACGAGCGTTGGGCAAACCGTTGGTGAAGCAACCACGTCGAGTGGAGGCGGCGGTGTGCCAATCGCTGGCGGTGTCAGTAGTAGCAGTGAGATCGCACGCTCGAGCACGGCCGTTGCGGGCACACCATCCACCTTCATTTTGTCGTGGGTGCGCACGTTCCAACGGCTCAGGTGTGGTCGGCTTTGGAGCCTCGGTTGGTTCCTCGTTGGGAGCTTCAGCCCATCGTCCTGGCGTGGACATTTTCGTTTTGGTCGGACGAGGAGTGGGGTGACCAATCCGTTGTTGCTGGATTCCACTCGCCACCAGCGACGCGGAGCCTCTGTCCGCCACTGCGAATGCCCATGCCACCAACGAGGCTCGAAGCACCCCGAATGGACCAATCAGTCACGAACTCGCCACCATGGTGGCGCAGCGGCTTCGGTCGCGGGAGGAAGACGACCCCGGACCACAACGGGGAACGGCATCGGACTCGCCGCACTCGACGGCATCGGCATCGACGAGTCCAAGCTCTCCAGCTTCTCGAGTTCGCCGAGGAGAGTCGTGGAACCAGCCTGTCGACGCGCGCGTAGGACGGCGTCGAGCGCATTGCAGAAGCTCATGGTGTACCTCATTGTGATCCAATGACGTCTTGGTACGACTGTGAGCCGACGCAAAAGCGCTTCGAAGAAGACATGCTGGTGCTGCTTCTCAACTGCGAGCGCTGCGGCCGTGGCCGCGTGCGCTGTTCAGAGCTGGAGTCTGTTTCCCCAAGTGTCCACAGGTGCCTCTTCCTTCGGTGACGAGGGTGGAGGTGGCCTTCAGGTCGTGCGGCCTGTTGTCTGCGGTCTCTTCCGCAGGCAGAGGATAGCCCGTAAACTCGGGCATTGAGGTTGTCGCTTTATGATGTTTTTCTTGACAACGTAAACGCGATAATCTGAAAGAGCAATACAGTGATAAATAACTGTTTTTAATTGTTGAATTGCCGTGGAATGTCGAGCCACCATCATGGCCAAGAAGAAGTCGAAGGCCTCCGCCGCTGTTGCTGCGTCCACGCCGGCCCAGCCGACGGCACCCAGTGATGCAGCGGCCGTCGGCGAGCTGTTCCTGCTGCTGCAGGCCAAGGGTGCGGCCTGGTACGACAAGGAGCGCGAGGGCATCGCGCTCATCGAGGCGTTCCAGACGGCGCTGGCGGCGTGTCGAGACGACCAGAGGCTGGCGCTGGACGCGGCGGACGGCGCGCTGACGGACGGCTCCGGGCTCGGCGGGAACCTCCAGATGGACCCACTGCTGGCGGAGGACCTGTTCGCGCAGGTCCAGGCGCTGACCGCCGCCTTCGAGGCGCTGCTGACCGACATGTACGCCGTCCAAGAGCGCGCGCGGAAGCGGGTGGCGTCCGCAGGCCTGGACGACCAGCAGGCGGACATGATGGTGCTGCGCGCGGCGGACTATCTCCAGTTCATGGCGCAGGAACTCGCGGCCTTCGAGGCAGAGTTCCAGCACGTAGTACGCGCTGTGATGCTTGACGAAGTGCTGGACTCGCGACGCTGACGTGGGTCATGCGTGCGGTGGACAGGAGGCGATGCTGGCGCTCGTGTCGTTCGACATGACGCCCAGCGAGCTGCGCACGCTCGTCATCTCGTGGAGCACGTCGCCGTTCCTCGAGCCCGAGCAGTCGCGCGAATTCCGAGCGGTGAGCGCAGCCGCAGCTGTCGACCCGGTCTCTGATCAGTGCTGAGAGAGCTGATCGAATCGCGGCGACATGTGCTGTGCTGTGCTGTGTTATGTGCAGCGCCACGATCTGTCGGAGCGCTCGCTCCGGTCGCCCGCGCGCGCCGAGTGATCGATCGACCGGCCAGACGAACGCAATCAAGAGACGCAGTCACAAGTCCCGTGTTTCACTGGTTGCAGTGCCAAGCCGAAGCCCTTGCTGCACGGCACGCCGGTCGTCGGCGCTAGTGCTGCGCCTGGACAAACTGCGCGCAAATGTCGTCCACGTCCTCGAGGCAGAGGCCCGACAGGAAGTCCACTTGCGCCTGCCGCCGCCAACGCATCCAGGAGCCAGCCACGACCCGTTAACCGACGCAATAGACTCCCCGCGGCACACCAGAGCACTACCTTCTCGAGCTCGCGCGAGATGCGCGCGACCTCCGGGGATGTGAAGTAGGGCGAGAAGAACGTGTCGAGCGCCGCCGCCAGCGTCTGCGTCGGCGCAATCGCGTTCGCTGCGCGTCCCCAAACAGCGTCAGCACCGACTGGACCTCCATACGTCCACCTCTTGGCAGTCTACGCGCCTTGGTTGTGCGTCGGAGCGCTCACGCTCGCGCCGTCCTCTTGCCCGCCGCTGTCCTGTGAGCCACGCGACGAAGGAGGAAGGAGCGCGTGACGCCGACCCTTCAGCTCTCCATACAGCGACAACGCGGTGGTCGGGCACTCACCAGCGAGTTCCACTCGACGCGCGCGTGGTTGCGCGTGCGCACGACCGGGTAGCGCTCCAGCATCCGCCGGAACTCGCGCTCGTCCATGGCGTCGACCGCCGCTGCTTTCCCAGGAAGGAATTGGTGCGTTTGGTGCGGATATGCGTTTTATGCTGTCTTAGACCGTGTAGAGATGGGATAATGCTGTCCTTGGTGATGTGGACACGTCACGCACGCTTTCGCGCTGATTGGCAGTAAAGCTTGCACCTAAATCGTCTTGGATTGGGCCAAAATGCGTCCACGATGATGTGATTGGCCCGAAAGCGCACGCGCGCAAGTAAACACAATCTCCCCGTCATCCCCTCTTTTCCTCCAATCCAGCTCCTCTCATCTGTTCAATACCCCCTTTTCATCCAATCAACAGCCTTCCAAACCCTCCCATTCCGGCGTGGCTCTCCACACCAACACCAGCAACGCCAGCGGCGCATTCAGGTGCTGCAGGCAGCGGAAAAATCGCTTGGCTGCGCAAACAGCGGCCGCACGTGCCTGTTCCCCGCCTCCTTGGCGCATTTCGCCATCGCCATCGCCACCAGGAGACCGACCGGAGCCGCAGCCATGCAGGTTCGTGCCATGGCGACGAGTTGACGCGTCGGCGTGGCGATGCGGCGGCGTTTCGGGCTCGGGAGGACTGACACGGGACGATCGAACGGATGGATCGCTGCAGACGCAGGACAACTTGCTGTTCGCGATCCCCAAGAAGGGCCGGCTGCACGACAAGATCGTCAAGCTGCTCGAGGGCGCCGGCCTGAGCTACTACCGCGTACGTCCGCCACCTCTGCTGCGAACTAGTTGCGGGCGTCGACTGACACCGAGACGACGACCGACAGCCGAGCCGCGTGGACATCGCCATCTGCTCGTCGCTGCCCGTGACGCTCGTGTTCCTGCCGGCGGCCGACATCGCCACGTACGTGGGCGAGGGCAACCTGGACCTGGGCATCACGGGGCAGGACATCGTGGCCGAGTCGGAGACGGAGGTGGTCGAGCTCATGAAGCTCGGCTTCGGCAAGTGCCGCCTGGGCGTGCAGACGCCCGTGAAGGACGGCGTCGCGTCGCCCGCCAGCCTCGCGGGCAAGCGCATCGTCACGTCCTTCCCGGTCATCACGCGCGAGTACTTCAAGCAGTTCGAGGCCGAGGGCGGGCCGGCCACCAAGATCAAGTACGTGTCGGGCTCGGTCGAGGCCGCGTGCTCGCTCGGGCTGGCCGATGGCATCGTCGACCTGGTCGAGACGGGCACGACCATGAAGGCCGCGGGCCTCGAGCTCATCTCGACCATCCTGCAGACGGAGGCCGTGCTGATCGCCAACCCGCACTCGACGCGCCAGAAGCTGGTGCAGACCATCCACCAGCGCATCCTGGGCTACATCACGGCCACCAAGTACAAGATGGTCACGTACAACATCGGCAAGGACAAGCTGGAGGCCGCCACGGCCATCACGCCCGGCCGCAAGTCGCCCACCATCAACACGCTCACCAACGGCGACTTCGCCGTCTCGTCCATGGTCGAGCAGGACCGCATCGCCGACATCCTGGACCAGCTCCACGACATTGGCGCCACCGACATTGTCGTCTTCAACATCGAGAACTGCCGCGCCTAGGCGCCTGGCATGACTCGCGAGACGCCAGGGGCGAGACGCCAGGTCCAGGACGCCTTGTGCGAGACGCTAGACGACGGTCGCCCGCGGCAAGCAGGTGAGTGGCGGCGACCGAGACCAGCTAATATACAGTAACCGCGTTCGTTTGGACCTCAGCGCTCACAAGTCGATGCACACGCTCTTGGACGGCGGCGGCGGCAGCGGTGGCGGCGCGCGAGTCGCTGCACGCACGTCGCCTCGAGCCTCTGATCTCTTCTCCTCGCGCTGTCCAAGCGCGGAGCGAGACGTCGCCACGGGCTTGCGGGTCTCCCACCGCCCGGACTCGACAGGACTCGTGTCGAGCCCCATGCAGCTGATCCACAGCCGCTCGTCGCGGACCGAGGCGGCGTCGCGGCCGGTCCGCCACTGCTCGCGCCTCCAGTTGTCCTCGACGAGCTTCCGCAGCGCCGGCGACAGCCCGGACGGGTCCGTCGACGCGGCGTCCGGCAGCTCCCAGCGCGACGGCGGCGACTCGACCGGCGTCGTCGGCGGAGACGCCGCACCGCGGTGCTCCCACTGGTTGTCTCCGCCGCTGCGCCGCCCCGCCAGCAGCCGCTTGACGCCGCCATTGTCCGCGTCGCTTCCTCCGGTCTTGTCCTTGAGCGACGGAGACGGAGACGGCCGCGGCCGCCTGCGGTCTCCAGCCGCCGCCAAGTGCTGCTTGCGCTGCTCGTTGAGCCGGCCGCGCGCCTGGTCGAGCTGCCGCAGCTGCTGGTGCAGCCGGCGCTCGCGGTCGGCCAGCGCCGCGCGCTCGTCCTGGACGGCCCGCTCGCGCTCCGCCAGCCGCTCCCGCCGCGTCTCGGCCGCGCGCACGGCCTCGTCCGCCGCCGACTCGCGCGAGACCATCTGCGCCGTGAAGCGCTCGAGCCGCTGCGCGAGCTGCGCCACCTGCTCGGCGCGCTCGCCCACGCGGCGCTTGTCGTCCTCGACCGCCCGCGCGTCGAGCTGCAGCTGCTGCCAGTCGCGCTCGTGCGCGGCGATGACGGCGTCCAGGTCGGCGCGTTCGTCCGCGAGCTCCCGCCAGTGCGCCTCGAGCTCGCGCTGCTGCTGCGCCAGCGCCTGCTCCGCGCGCGCGTGCTGCTCGACCGCCTGCTCGCGGAAGGCCGCGAAGGCCGCGCGCTCCTGGAAGAGCGCGCGCTCGTGCTCCTCGAGCTGCTGGCGCCGCGTCGCCACGCGCGCGTCCGCCGTGCGCGCGTCCTGCAGCGAGGCCGCCAGCTGCGCCGCCAGCAGCTGCGAGTTGGCGTCCGCGCGCTCGTGCAGCACGGCGCTCTGCGCCTGGAAGTGCGTCGCCAGCACGTCGAGCCGCGTCTGCTCCTGCCGCAGCCGCTCTTTCTCGTCCATGAGCTCCTGCCGCGAGCCGCGCAGCAGGCTCTCGAGCGCGCCGAGCAGCGCCGCCAGCCGCTGGCACTCGTCCTCGCTGCGCACCGCGTACGCCTTGGACGACGCCTCGAGCGTCGACAGCATGCGCATGCGCGCGGCGCCCTCCACCTCGGCGCGCAGCCGCTGCTCGTCCGCGGCCGCCGGCCCGTGCGACACCTGCAGGTGCGCCAGCGTCTCCTGCAGCTGCCGGAAGAGCGCGTCCATCTGCAGCTTGTCGCGCTGCCGGGACAGCTCGCGCTCGCGGTCCTCCTGCTGCTCGCGCTGCGTCCACCGCAGCTGCGCCGCCTGCCGCTCGCGCTGCTCCTGCGCCAGCTCGCGCACCAGCTGCCGGCCGCGCTCGTCCGCCAGCGTCAGCTGCGTCTGCACGCCCTCGAGCGCGCTGGCCGCCAGCACCTGCTGCTTGCCGCACTCGCCGTGCAGCGCCACCAGCGCCGTCAGCTCGCGCTGCACCGCCAGTCGCTCGCCCTGCAGCGTCGACACCTGCGTCCGCAGCGCCTGCTTCTCCTGCTCGCACGTCGAGTGGCTGCCCGTGGCGGCAGACAGCTCGGCCGAGAGCTGCTGCACGCGCTGCTGCTCGCCGCTCAGCTCGTGGGCAAGCGCCGCCACCTGCTGCGCCAGCGCCACCTTGGCGGCCTCCAGCTGCTGCTCGCGCTGCGTCCACGCGCACTGGGAGGCCTGCAGACTCTGCAGCTCGACACGCAGCTGCTGCTCGCGCGCTGCTGCCTCCGCCATCGCTGTTGTCATAGCCGCAGCAACCGCCGCCGCCTGCGCTTGGGAAGCCGCAGCGGAAGCCGCCGCCGCCGAGCTGGACGCCGTCGCTGGCGACTCGACGGTCCGGACAGCCTCGACCGGCGGCGGAGGCGCAGCGGGTGTCGTGGGCGAGGCGTCCATTGGACCAGTCACCGCTGTCGATGCAATTGAAGCGGCTCCCGTGGTGGACGCTGCCTTGGCGCGCTGTTGCGGCGGCTTGGACGTGTGCTCGTCGACCGTGTCTTCGGGTATCGACGGCATGGGCGGCGCCTCGACTGCGGGCCGCAGCGGAGACCGCGGAGGGGAAGAGAAAGCCGCCTCCTCCCCATCGAACGACTGCGAGTACGAACTCCCGCGGCTGTCGCCCGCATCGCTCACCGCAGCGACGCCGCTCCGCTCGGCAGCGACTGGGGATGCCGGCGCGCTTGGCGGCGGTGTGAGGATCTCCTCCAGAAGACTGTCCTTGGACTGCTCGAAGTCGCTCTCCTTGATGACCGCGGCCGCCGTCGGGGTCGTCAGCGACCGAGCACGACCGGGAGACGGCGGCGGGGACTCCTTCGCTGGCGTCTTGTCCTGCAGACTCGACTCCGTCGGCTTGGCCTGCGATGCAGCCGGTTTGTCGCGGGCTGGAGAGGATGACGAGGGCACAGGCGATGGACGTCGGCGACGCGCGGACTCATTCTCTCTCGGAGGGGATGACTGAGCCACGACCTCCTTCAGTGGCGGTGGGGACTGCGACTGCGCGGACTTGGACTTGGATGGCGACGGGAGATCGCCCAGCAAGTCCATCAGCAAGTTGTCTCGCGCGCTGTTGCCGGCGTCCGATGGCGAGGGTTTGATCGCCGGCGTCGCAGTCTTCGCTGCTTCTCTGCCTGTCGAGTCGAAGCGCGAGGCTGGAGGGGAATCGGCCGGCTTTGGGGTCGGGGACGACTTGTGCCTCGCCTCGACCTCCTTTTCGTGCTCCTCGGACTGTCCTCGCCGCGAACGCCCGCGTCTTCCGCCACCTCCAAGCTCCTCCAAGCCGCTGCCAAAGTCGTCCAAGTCTTCTCTCGGCTGCTGCTGCTGCTCGCGACTCCGCTCCTTGGGCTTGTCGTCGCCAGCAAGGAGCTCTGCTAGCAGATCGTCCTGGGCAGATGATGCCTTGGCGCCACTCCCCTTCGGCGGCGTCGACAGCTTCTTGGTTGCAGGCAGGGGGTTGTCATCTGCCTTGGGGCTCTTCCCCTGGTCGATCACTTCCGCTCGTCCGCCCTTCGTCTCTCGCTTGTCCAGAAGGCTCGCCAGCGGATCGCTCGCCCCCTCACCACTTGATCGAGCCTCCCGTCGCGACGCAAAGGGGTCGTCTGCACCACTCGCGCTCCCTCTCGCCGACCCAAAGAGCGAGTCGAGCGACGACGGTGCTGCCGGCTTGGACCCAAACAGATCACTCGTCTTGGAAGCGAACGGGTCGCGGGCTGCTGGCTTGGCCTCTTCCTCTCCGTCGCCTCCATCGCCGCCTCGCCGCCCGCCACGCCGCCCTCCGCGTCTCTCACCAGCAAATGACAAGGAAGAAGAAAACAAGGACGCCGAGTCCCCGCCACCCGTGTCGTCGCTGAAGAACGCCGCGCTCAGCCCGCCCACCGGCTTGTCATCGTCCAGAGGCTTCACGGCTTCCAATTCGACGCGGGAGTTCGTACTGGCACTACCGCCGCTGCCCCGTACTGTCGGCGTGTACTTGAACGTGTCTTCCTCGATGTCGTTGGTCGTGTTGCTCGGCGATGGAGCCTTGTCGTCGTCGAAGCTGGGCGATGGGGAGCCCATCTCGTCCTCGAGCCCAAGCATCTTGGCGAACTCGGCGTCCAACGCCCCGGACTTCTTGATGGGCACAGCGAAGTCGGTCGAGTCGCGGTCCCAATCGCGCGACTTGCCCGCGTCCCTGTCATCGTCGTCGTCCCCCACCGACCACTCGGACGCGTCTCGAGACTGCAAGACCACGCGGACAGCGTCAACGACAGCTCGCGATGCGATCCACGACCATGAACGCGCACCTTTTTGCTCGAGCTCTTGCTCTTCTTGTCCTTGTCCTTCTTCTTCTTGCCTTCCTTGTTCTTCTTCTTGTCTTTCGCCACGTCCGAGGACGACAGCGGGGGCGACGGAGCCGACGATCTGCCCTTGGAGCTCGCCGCCTTGCTCTTCTTGCCGCTCGCCGGCGTGTCCGACAGCAGGTCGTCGATATCGAAGTCGGACACGTCAACGTCGTTCGCAGCGGACGCCGATCGTCCACTGGAGATGGAGATCAGCCCGCCAGTGAGGTCGCTGGCCGCCTTCTTGCCGCCGCCATTGCCGCCGCCGCCAATTGGTATGAGGCCACCGAGCGACATGGAAGGAGCTCCTTCGCTCGACAGTGCTCCAACCAAGTCGGTGGTGCCACTCGTGGCAGGCTTCACGACACCAGCAGCAGGGCTATTTGCATCGCATCCGTTTCTTCGTGGTGCCTACCGAGCAACCGCCACTTGCAACTCGAGAAGGCGACGGTCTCGATTCAGATCGGCGACGCAATGCTTTCGAGGGAGAGCGTTGTCTTGCGCTGGTCTGTCGCTCTCTCACTGTTCGTCCACCATGCCGGCATCGCTGCTGCGTCGACGCCTTCTCCCGCGTCCGCCTCGCAACTCGTCATGGGCCTCGGGCCGGCACTCTTCGCCATGATCATCTTGGCGGCGGCGTGTCTGCTGCTATGCGTGCTCGGCTTTGCGAGCCAGCGACGCGCGTGAGTCTCCAGGGATCGTCGTGTACTGACCAACAAGTTGCTCACCCCCCCGTTCCTTGTTCAGACTCACCACAGGAATCGTGGTCGCCATTGCTGGCTGCACCGCGCTCTTCTTCGCCACCGTCAAAGTCGAGAGCGCGTCCGACACGGCGCCTCCGTCCACCAGCCTGGTGCGTCGAAGTCACACCTGTTCCCTGTCGGCCAGCACAACCGCCTGACGCTTGAGCGTTCTGCTGCAGAAGTACAACCGGATGGTGGTCGCGCGTGCGGTCATTGCGGCCGTCATGATCTCGTTTGCCGCCGTCGCGCTGCTCTCCATGCTTGTCACGCACGTTGTGCGGCCTCGCCAGGTGCGTAGACGACTTGCTGTCGGTCTCGGTCTCGTCACTGACGACTCCACGGACAGGGGCATCACTTGGAAGCCAACTGCGGTGGTCGGGACATGGCCAGCGGACCTGTCGAGCGACTCTACTAGACACACGACACGTTAGGCAGCACGCCACGCCGGGAGCACACGCAGACGCATACACTAGCAGTCAAGCAGACCAGTCGGTCGTGTTGGCGGGCGATTACAGAGCAGCCGGTCGATCCTCTGCGTGCCTACTCCGAGTTGGCGAGCGCCGCCTTCTTGGCCTGGATCTCCGGCGACAGGTAGCCGCGCTTGTCAAAGTTGGTGTAGTAGTCCATCTTCTTGGGGTTCGGACGCGCGAACTGCGGGATGGTCTCGAACTTGTGCGGCTTGAGCAGCGCGCGCAGCGCCAGGCGGTTGTGGTACACGGACGTGATGCTGCCGCCGGCGGCCTCGACGGCCTTGATGGCGCTCTCCGAGGCCTGCGAGACCTCGATCTCGAGCGGCGCCGTCAGGTGCTGGGCGCCCTGGCCCAGCAGCTTGATGCCGTGCTTGACGCGCGAGCTCTTGACCATGCCGCAGTCCACCAGCTCCTTGATCGTGATCTTCTTGCTGGCGTCCAGGCGGCCCATGTCCACGAACAGCTGCAGCTTGTCCACGTTCACGGGCGTCATGGGCGTCGCGAACTTGTTGTTGAACCCGCGCTTGGGCACGCGCTGGTACAGCGGCGTCTGCCCGCCCTCGAAGCCCGGTCCGCGGCCGGCGCCGCCGCCCGCGCGCGCCTTCTGGCCCTTGTGGCCGCGACCACACGTCTTTCCCTTGCCCGAGCCGATGCCGCGGCCCAGCCGCTTGCCGCGCTTGTGCGCGCCGTCGTTGTCGCGCAGCGTATTGAGCCGCACGCCGCCGTCCACGGGCAACGCACCGGCAAGCGAGCTCGCGAACGCCGCCGCAGACGTCGAGCGGCGCGCCACAGCCACCGCCGGCAGCGCCTTGCCGAGCGCCGCGAGACTCCACATCGCCCTGGTTGACAGTCCGAGCGGCACGCCGAGGAGCGGGCGGGGGGAGGAGGGAAGCAGGCCGAGCAAGCGAGCGCTTGGTGGCCGGTCGTCTGCGGTTTGAGTGGCCCGAGAGCTCACGGGGTTACGCGGAGGCGTTCTGTTGCAAACGTATTAGGTACGATTATGAGGTGGGGTACGCGTACCCACGAGTCCTTATAATCGAGGTCCTGACGTAACCCACATGCATCTGTGACGTGTGACGCTTCAACTGCCCACGTTCGTCACTCCTCCCGACCAGCCCGCTTCCAAACGCGCCGCGACCACCAAACGACCGTGTCCATGAATCCACAGAACACCATGCCTATCGGCACCGCCAGCGGCAACACCAGCAGCTCCAGCGCCGAGTTGAACCGCGGCACCACGCCGTTCGCGATCACTCGGAGCAGAAACAC
>JAADYB010000389.1:0-22297 GCA_023338075.1 Phytopythium litorale
ACGATGCCGCTGCGTGTCGAGCCCGAATGAATTTGAGTCAACGGGAGCGTCGGTGTCTAACAGCGAGGCGCTGGAGAGGTTCCGCGCGGCGCTGCGGTGCAGCATCTGCCTCGAGCACATCCGCCAGATGACGTCGACGTATTGCGGCCACGTGTTCTGCGGGTCGTGTATTCACGCACAGATCCGCATCAAGCGCAAGTGTCCGCTGTGTCGGTGTCGTCTCCAGCCGACGAGCTCGCATCCGGTGTACTTGTGAGCGCGAGGAGAGCGGCGATCAAGCTGTTTGATGAAACGAGAGAGAAAAGAAGCAGTGTGTTCGATTGATAGCGTTGAGTGTGCATGATGGAGAATTTCTCTGCAGCATCAAGACGGTTGTGCAACGAAGCCAGAGCATAGTGCTGTTGAAAAATGGCCATGATGTTGCTCTGGATGTCGCTGAGTGTGCTGTTGATGGGCGTCACCCCCACCATGTACGACTGCACGGGCGAACTGGCCGTGTCCGAGATGCCGCTGAAGACACCATTGAAGAAGGAGAAAGCGACCCACCTGGTACACGGCGCGCGTGCAGATGAGGTCCCACAGACCCTTGAGGTACTGCTTCAGGTCGGGCCTCTCGTGCCACCAAGATCCATGTGCTGCCCTGAAGCTTCACGGCATCTTCTCCGACCGCTCCCTCCCTCTATAACTTCCGACGACAACACATGCTACTTGTCCTCGTCATGCTGCTTGTGATTGCCTGCCGCTCCATCGCCAAACCGAGCTACACGGATGCGTCCAACCGCGCCGTGTGGGTGCTGCTACCCGCATGGTACTTCACCAAGGACAAGAACTTTGAGCCTGCTGCAATCCAAGTACTCCTCCAGGAACGAGTACGCGGACGAATGGTCAACTTACTAGTCGAGGTCCACTTGCCTTGTGGCTTTACATTCTCGTCCGAGATGAACCCCGCCTCGAACGTGCTGTTCAAGTCGTGTCCACGGTTGATACGCAACATTACGGTCGCATAGATAGTTCCCGTGCAACTTTACATGTTGTTCTCCCAAACTTGAGATCCGACACTATCAGAACCTGTGCGCGATGTCCTTCTATCTCAAGCGACTGGAAGCTGCGTGCTCGTCGCTCAATGGCCGCACACTAAGCTCGCGGTTCTGGCGGCATGTGGTGGCCCGCTTTGAGGGTCTCTTGATGGTCGCAACGGGCCTGGTGCCTCGAGTCGATGCGGACTTCGTCGAAGACTACCTGACTGCGGTGGGAGAGCTGTTGGATGAGGTCGAGTGGCATCACCGAGACGAATATCCGCCCTGGTGGATCGTAGCGCACCGTCGGATGATCGTGCAGGTTTTCTTGGCGCATACACGCATTGACGCACTCTACAAAGCAGTTGGGGCTGAGGAAGTGGCAGACCTTGCGAACTGGGGCGGCAGATTCCGCGATGACCGCCTGGAGCAAGAGCGCTACCTGGAAAAAAGCCTGGAGGAGAGGTTGGAGTTGTCGACCGATGCGATGCTCTTTGACGATATCCTTCATTCTTCCGAACCCTCTCAACTCCTCGCAGTGTTGGCGAAGCAGCCCGAAGCGTGGCCAACATATCTCCCTGGTGATATTCGAGCTAACTCCCCGATACGGCTGGAAGTGTCAGCGAAGGCTGCGGGTTTGATGGGGGAAGCTGCTGTTCGCGTCTGCAGGTACACCGAAACACATCGGAAGGATGTGGTATCGGAAGTACAAAAAATATTCAACGAAGCTGGACTGCGGACGAACCTGGAGAAGATCAAGGACTTCTGCAAGGACATACAGGGCGGTCTACAACTTTGTTTGCGCGTGAGCAATCGACTGAGCGTGCTGATAGAGGATCTGAGCACCGTATATGTGCTCCAGCGCGCACTCGTGGCCGACACCTTTAAGACGGCGGTGGAAGAGTTCCTGCTCGCGGTGCGAGTGCAGAATAACCGCCCCCTGGCATATGGGGTTGCGACGTGTCAACGGCTTGTCGCGTCGGTTGTCAACACGCACAAACGCATGGACGAGATCTACACTGCCCTACACGTTGGCAAATACGCCGAGCTGGCGAAGTGGCGCGTTAAGCTAGCCGCAGACCGCGTGGAGCAAGAGACCTGGCTGGATAACAAACTGGTGAGCACGACGATCGACAAAATCATCGACAGGGAAATACGGGCGAATCTGGCCAACCAGTTGCTCGTGTGGCCGATCGCTGACCAGGACGATGGCAGCGAGTCCTTCCAGAAGAAGCTGAAGTTGTCTCCAAAACAATCAAATCTCATGAAGACGACGCTGGAGAGCGCCAACGATTACAGCCGGGGTATGAAAGCGTTCGAGTGGTTTGCAATGAGAGAGGACGTGAATTATGACAGGAAGACCGCCAAGCACCGCCAGTTTGGCATAGTGTACAATGGCACATGGGTCGACATCAAGACTGGCGAGCGCCACAAGGTGGTCGTCACGTTCCTTGACAAGGGCAGAACTACTTTCGAGAACAGAGACGAATTCTCACTGAAAATGGCATCTTGGTCCAAGCTCGAGAACAAGCACATCGTCAAGATGCTCGGGGCAAACCACTGTTCAAACCCCATGTTCTTCATCTCGGAGCTGGCGACTGAGGGAAACTTCGTCGACTTTTTTTTGGAGAAGAAGAACCGAGTCCGACTGTGGGAACTCTTCATCCAAGCTGCCCAAGGACTCCAGTTCCTCCACGAAAACAAGGCAGAGCATGGCAATCTCCGGTGCAGTAACATTCTGCTTACACAACCGGAGGGCGGCGACGACTCTGAGCTGATCGTGAAGCTCTCGGATTTCGGCATGGCCCGCGTCCGGACTGAGAACGTCACCCTCAGTTACGACGATAATGTGGAGGCAATACGATTCAACGCACCCGAGCGTTTGATGCAGACGACGACGCCTGTGGACTTCTGCCGCGCCGACACGTACTCGCTCAGCTTGTGTGTCATCGACGCCGTGACGGGAGAACCGCCATTTGGTACTCTGGATGACGATGAAGTGATCGTCTTCAAGCTGAGTTCCGAGTCCATCAAGCGACCAGACGAGGGGTTCACGGACGCCGAGTGGGATCTGGTCTCGAGCATGTGCGCGAGCGACCCGTTGAAGCGTCCGAGCCTCGACGTGGTGATCGAGAAGATGGAGGAGCTCGACAAATTGCGCCGGCTTGCACTGAAAACACTTCTCAGTGATTGAACTGCGGCGAGATGAAAGGGAGTTGTCGGTGATTTGAACGCAAGTCTGTGTTTCCGGGCGATGAGAGCTTGTAGCTCATATCTGCGCTGCTTCTCAAAATGCGACCAATCCGAAAGGCAAGCCAAGCGCATGGAGGCGACGCTACCGAGAAGACCAAGCGCAGGAGATCCCATTGCGGTTCGAGCTGGAGAACAACCACATCCTGAAGACAAGATGCTGTCGGCCAACCACTTGTCAAAGCCCAAGTTTTTCAAGAGAAACAGCTGCTGCCTTGCATCACGTGACGCCGCCGACGTGGCATTGCCGCTTCGCATCGACTGTCTCAGGGTCACCCAAGCGGATTGCGCCAGACTGACTGAGTCTCTATAGTGAAACCAAGATCAACTCGGACCCAAGCACGAGGGATGCCACCACCTCGCCCGCGTCACCACCACCGCTTCTTGAATCAGATGCACCGCCTCCAAGAATAACACGCCAGCCGCTTTCTCCAACACCTTCAGGAACGCCTTTGCCATACTGAAATGCCCAGCATTGCCATCGTGTTCTCGAACCGCCGCGACCACACGAAAGCCGCCGCCACCACGCAATCGTCGCGATCGTCGCACCCCCAGCACTGGAGCCACCATCCAATACAAACTCCAAGTCTCGCGTCGTTTCCGCCGGTTCGCGCCGAATCCTGTGCTCGCCCCGTCGCCCGGCGAAAAGCCACGCACCACCACACTACGTCCCAGATCAACCCGTGCTTCAACCACATGCCACTCCCACCACGCACCTATAGTTACGGGACGAGCGTCCAAAGAGCAAAGAGAGCGGTTTCCGTGTCTATGCCCGCCCACATGACTGGCTCCGCTTCCTGCCGACACCACCAGCCTGCCGGCTTCCTCCATGCAGCGCGGCCCAGGCACCGCCCACTCTCGGTTCCACCTGCTCCAGCCATGACTACCTTCTCGGCGCGCGTCCTGCGCTCCTTGCACGCCGCGCAGGCGTCTCGTGTGGCCGCGCGGCTGGCGCTCGGACTCGCGGCGGCCGGCGCGCTGGCGCCGCTCTCGACCTCCGACGCGGCACTGGAGGCCGCGCCGGCCGTCGTCGCCGCCCCCGCCGCGCGCTGGCAGTGGCTGTCGACGTCCTCCATGGCCGCGGCCAAGCCTGCGGCCGAGTCGCTGCCGCGGCGCGCGCTGGCGGGCGACTACGAGGTAGAGGGCGTGATCGGCGAGGGCGGCTACGCGCGCGTGCACCGCGGGCGGCACCGGTCGTCACGCGCCGCCGTGGCCATCAAGCGCGTGGCCAAGGCGCGCACGACGCGCGCGCAGTTCCTGCGCGAGGTGGCCATCCTGCAGCGTGTGGGCGGCGCGCACGGCGTGCCGGCGCTGCGAGAGGCCTTCGAGACTCGCGACGCCTTCGTGCTCGTCACGGAGCTCGTTCGCGGCGGCGAGCTGTACGACCACCTGCTGGCGCACGGCGTGTTCGCCGAGCGCGACGCGCGTGCGCTGGCCCGCGAGCTGGCACAGGCCATCGCCTACCTGCACGCGCAGGCCGTCGTGCACGCGGACCTCAAGCCCGAGAACATTCTGCTCGAGGACGGCGCGCTGCGGCTCATCGACTTTGGCCAGGCGTTCCGCGTCGACGCGCTCGCCAGCAACACCAGCAGCAGCAGCAACGACACGGTCTCGCGCGGGTCGTACACGCTGGCGTACGCGTCGCCCGAGCTGCTGGAGGCCGAGGGGGCGTCCAAGACGAGCGTCGGCCGCGCCGTCGACGTCTGGGCGCTTGGCGTCGTGCTCTTCGTCGTGCTCTGCGGCCACCACCCGTTCGACCCGAGCGACGACGCGACCGACGCGCAGCTGGCCGAGCGCATCCGCGCCGGGCGCGTGGACCGCGACTGCGACGGCTGGAAGCGGCTCTCGCCCGGCGTGCGGGACCTCATCGACCGCATGCTGGCCGTCGACCCGGCGCAGCGACCCACGGCCGAGCAGGTGCTCGCCCACCCGTGGATAGAGGAGGACGAGGGGCGGGAGGAGGTGGCCGCCTTGTAGAGGCAGCCGGCACGCAGGTAGACATCTAATTTACGAGACCGAGACACATTCATGGACGTGGTGGTGACGGGTCTGGTGGTGGCGGTGCATGACATGGAGGGAGGGATGCAACAGATATTTACAGCGAGGTTTCTAGTCCTGGTCGGGGTGCTTGCTCTTCTTCTTCTTCTTCTTGTCCTTCTTGCTCTTCTTCTTCTCGCCCCCGCCGTCGCTCTCGGCCGCCTCCTCCTCGCGGTGCTTGCGCTTCTTCTCCTTCTTCTCCTTCTTCTCCTTCTTGCTCTTCTTGGGCTTCTTCTCGACCGCTTCCTCCTCCTCTTCCTCCTCTTCCTCCTCTTCCTCCTCCTGCTGCTCTTGAGACTCACCCGCCTCGCCCTGTGGACCACCAGAGTGCTGGAACGGACACGCGTCTCCGCGCGCGCAGCTCCCGGCGCGCTGCCAGTTGTAGCAGATGCTCTGGAAGCGCTTCTGGTACTCGCTCACGACCTCCACCGCCTCCTGCAGCTTGGGCTCCGTGTGCGCGAACCGGCAGGACGCGCCGCGCGTGCAGCGTCCGCGGCGGAAGTTCTGGCAGACCGCCACCTCGGCGACCACGGCGGCCGGCAGCTGCACGCGCACGGGCGCCTTCCACTCGCTCGGCGCCTCCTGCTCCTCCTGCGGGACCAGGATGTGGCGGAAGCGGCACGCGGCGCCGCGCTTGCATTTGCCCTTCTGGTAGTTCTGGCACACGGGCGAGCTCTCGTCCGCCTGCGTCGGCTCCTCCTCCGGCTCCTCGGCCTTCACCGGCGCATCGACAGCCTCCGAGGCGTCGCCAGCGTCTCCTGCAACGACCGCCGAGTCGCCCAAGTGCTGGAAGCGGCAGGCCTCGCCGCGCTTGCACTTGCCCTTCTGGAAGTTGATGCACACTGGCGCGTCCGACGGCGCCGCCGTCTCGACCGCAGCCGCGACGGCCGCGCCAGCGATGGCGGCGCCAGGCGCGATGACGGCCGAGACGGCCTTGTCGGCGGGAGGCAGCAGCTCCTCGGCGTCCTGGCCCTGCAGGATGTGCGCGAACTTGCAGTCGTCTCCGCGGTCGCACTGGCCGGTCTGGAACTTGTTGCAGATGCCCTTCTTGAGCTTGCGCTGCAGGTCCTCGCGCGCCTTGGCGAAGCCCTCGTCGCGCGCGCCGTAGTCGACGTTCATGGGCCGGCCCATGACGACCATGCCGTCCAGCTTGACGGCCGCCTCGCACGCGGCCTCCTCGTGGAACTGCACGTAGCCGAAGCCGCGGAACTCCTTGGTCTGGATGTGCTCGGCGAACCGCACGGCGCGCACGGCGCCGCACTTGTCGAACACCTTGCGCAGCACCTCCTCCGTGATGTCGTACGCCAGGTTGCCCACGTACACGGTGGTGCAGCCGTCTGGCCGCGGGCCGATCACCTTTGGCGCGCGCGCCGCCACCGGCAGCCGCGCCGCCTTGGCGTCTCCTCCTCCTCCTCCTCCTCCTCCTCCTCCAGCCTTGGGCTGCAGGAAGCGCACGTTGAGCGTGCGCTTGTCCCACTTGGACTGGTCCAGCTTCTCCACGGCATCTAGCGCGTGCACGTACTCGCAGAAGGTGACGAAGCCGAAGCCCCGCGAGCGACCCGTCTTGCTATCCAGCACCACCTTGGACTGGTGCATCTCGCCGAACGGACGGAACTTATCGTACAGCGCCGCGTCGTCCGCGTGCGCCGGCAGACCGGCCACGAACACCTTGTTGCGGTCGCGCCATAGCTCCGAGTCGGCCATACTGGACGCTCCAGGCGTGCGCGCGGCGTCCGGGAGCAGGCTAGCAAGGCGGCAGGTCGGCGCCAAGGTGGTGATGGCGATGTGGCATGCCGCAGCAACCAGTGAAGCTCGAGATGGAGAGAGTACCGTGACGGGCATATTCCCACGACCGTATACCGCAGAAGTATACGCTTCATCCTTTCGTTCCTATCGAATAGCCTACACTAGCTTCTCGAATAGAATGACCGTCCACTGTCACCTCGTACACTTTATATCGGCGGGAAACATTCTCTTTTACAAGTCGACACAGCATTTTGGCGCGCCAACTCTTTGGCCCAAGATGGCGGCGCACCATGGGATGACCGCGCGCGAGATGGAGTTCCTGGTGCGTGAGCAAGCGCTGGGAGCGGCGCGCTGCCCTGTCCAATGCGTCGAAACCGGTATCTCGCATAGTATACAGCGAGCACGCAGTGACTGACAGCTCGGGGGGGGCGTGGCGGCAGGCGGAGCAGGAGCTCATCGGGGTGTTGCCTCAGTTCCAGATCCGCGAGAACGGCGGCATGCTCAATTTCATCGGGGTGCGCGGACGCTCTCGATGGTGTAGTTGTTGCTCCTGCTATTGGCGCAGTGCTGACGAGACGTGCTGCTGGACGAGCAGGGCGACTTTGGGCCGTTCCAGCCGGGCATCACGACGCAAGTGCCGCTGTGGCTTGCCATCATGCTCAAGCAGCTCAACAAGTGCCGCATCATCGCCCCTTCCTGGTTCTCCGTCGGTGAGTCCCGTTCATGTCTGGGCACCACCGACATGGGCATTGTACTTACGCTTGTTGCGTCCGCAGAGTACCTGACGACGCGCCTCGAGCAGGAGAAGGCGATCGAGACGTTCGACGAGATGCCGTTCCACTACCTGGAGATCGCCTCGCTGCTGTTCAAAAAGTGCGTCGGCTTGCCTTCTTCCCCTCTCTGTAAGCGTCGCTGTGTTCGTCTAACGCGAGAGGTCGGGCGGGGAGCAGCGCGGCCGAGGACTTTGAGAACGTGGAGCAGATCCGGTCGCTGCTGGAGGACCTGCAGAACGTGCGCCAGGACAAGATCCGCGCCGGTTTGAACCGCATCGCGACCGACGTGCAGGCCGGCGGGTCGGCCTACGCCGTCCAGGTATCCACAGTGTCTTCTTCTTCTTCGTTGCGTCCATGAGAGGCTAGTGGCACAGGACCTCAACCGGTTGTTGGCTGCTTGCGCGCCAGATGAACAACGTCTCGGCGCTGGAGATCAACTCGGTGCGGCAGTTCATGATCGGCGTAAGTCCTCAGGCGGCATTTGTTCCACTGAATGGTGGCATGGAGTGCGAACTGAAGCGCGCTTGTCTGCTCTCGGCCACCGCAGTCACTCAACAAGTTCTACCGCATGGCCAAGCTCAGCGAGGAGAACGGTACGCGTTGTCATTGTGTCCGCATTGTGGCTGCACGGCTGATCAATCGCCCCGATTGTTGCTCTTGCAGGTGGCGACGAGCTGACGCAGACGCAGACCCAGACGGACACGGAGTTCTCCTCGTCCGGTACGCCGCTCATCGCTTGGTGGATCAACCCTCGACGCCAGGCACTGACCGCCTCACTACCTCGGGCTGGAGCACAGCGGACGGCGAGAACGTGCCGCGGCTGCGTCGCTTCCAGTAGTGTTCTGCTTGGACACGGCGTGCGACTGGCGCTGCCGAGTTGTCTCCGCACCAGCGCAGGAGACCAAGCTGTCGAGACCATCAGCGCGCATGACACGAAGGTAATAATCCATTATTATAGAGACGCACACACAGATCCATCCCTGGCACTCGCTCGGTCTCTGCAGTCTTCCGACGGACTGCTCTGGTTCCCCACGCGGTCGACTGGCGCGGCTAGTACTGCTGGGCCTTGCGCTCGCGGCTGGCGCCGTCGCGTTTGAGCGTGCGCGGGCTGACGGCGGTGACGGGCACGGGGTTGACGCGGATGATGGGGCTCTTGAGCTGCATGGCCTCGGCCGCCATGCGCTCGCGCTCGCGCTTGTCCTCCTCGGCGGCGGCGACGCAGCAGACGCCGCAGAGCGCAGCGCACGCGAGGCACCCGCAGACGTCCTCGGCCTCGTTCATGGCTGGCGGTCTGCTGTCTGTCTGTTGGTCGCTTCTGTGTGTCGGTCGCTCGGGCTGGGCAGCCAGCGAGTCGGTCGGCGAATGGCGACTCGCGCGGTGGCACACGCGCTGAACCCGGCGGCTTGCGCTCGCGGCCGGACGATGGGCAGGCACGGCCGTTGCCGGTCAGAGGCGGCGGGAAAACGTCGCGCGCAGGCGCCGCAAAGCGCCAGTTTGGCGCAGTTACATCGCGTCGCCCAGTGTGCACAGCGCCAGCGTCTCGGCGCGGCCGTCACGCCAGCCCGGACACCAGCAAAGCGCGGAAGAACTGGTCCCCAGCTGAAGCTTCCGCCACTGGATCTGAGGCTTCCACGCCCTTTGGAGGACGAGTACCGTTGAGTTGCCACGCTACAGTATCGCATCGCCTTCGTCGTTTTATAAAATATAGAACGGGAATTCAGTGCCTCGCAGACAAGAAAGAGTGCCTAGACACTATTACGAGCTCCGTCTCTTCCGCCCCTCGCGCCTCTTCCGCTTGCGACAGTGTTCAGCAGCCATGGCACTCACACTGATCACACCACCAACGCTGGTCATTGGGCGGAAGCGACCGACGGGAGGACGAACGCCGCGGCCGCCGCCGCTTCTCCTCCTCCTCCTGCTGCTGCTGCTGCTGCATCCATACCTAGGTAGGACCCCGCAGAGATGGCGCGCGCGGTGGTGCAGGGGCTGCTGTCGCCGAGCGAGGAGCGGCCGGCGCAAGCGGTGGCGGTGCAGGACGTGACGGCGCTGCTGGACGTGCGGCTCGAGGTGGACGGCTTCCAGTTCGACGCGAGCATCATGGAGCACGCCGAGTTCCTGCTGTCCACGGCCGTGACTTTCACGTGCCGCCAGTACGGCGGCCGCCGCCTGCTCGCGCGCTGGCGGCTCTACCGGTCGTTCCAGGAGTTCCAGACGCTGGACGCGCAGCTGCGGCAGGCCTTCCCGGTCGAGATGCACCAGCCGGGGCTGCAGCACCCGCCGCGACCGCACAGGCGCCGCGCCTTCTTCCGCATGGACAGGAGCGCCAAGTTCCTCGCCAGGAGGAGCGCAGAGCTCAACGGGTACCTCACGCGCCTGCTGCAGAGCTCGTGCATGCGCCTGAGCCGCTTCCTCGACCCGCGCGCGCCGCTGGTGCTGCGCCACTTCTGCAACTTTGATGCCGGCTTTGCGCGCGGCCACATCTCCTTCCAGCGCGTCCAGGTCGACCCATACGTGCTCTGCCTCGACAACCATGCGCACCAGAGCCAGAAGCGGACGGAGCAGCTGAAACAGTACCAGCTCCACCCGCAGGAACGCGTTTCGGACGAGCGGAATGCGCCGGCGCCAGTGTATGCCAGGCTCGGACCGAACGAGCGGCATGACCGGTCACTGGAGGACATGATGCGCGAGAAAGTGGAGCAGCAGAACGAGTTGAGGCGGCAGCTGCAGCGCGAGAACCGGTCCTCCTCCGGCGAGACGGCCGACTCTAAGCTGGACGAGCTACAGGCCAACCTGCTGGACGACCGCGCGCGCAACATGGCCATGTGCCTCAAGTTCGCGTGCGCGTGCCAGTTCTTGACCTTCGACGCCACTCGCTCCAAGATGCAGCGCATCCTGAGACTCCGCGGGCTCGAGGAAGCTTGCTGTCCGCCGACGGACTCGCGCACGGGACTCTCGGCGCTCTACTGCGTCGTCACGCGGCTGCAAGAGTACAACGACCTCGACAAGCGGCTGTACGACGCGCTCACGGGGTTCCCCGCCCCGCCTTCCCGGTCATCCTCTGTGCCACCTCCGTCTCTGATCAGCAGCCGACAACTATCCATGCCGTCGATGGAGTCAGAGAAAGCAATGCACCATCGCCCGGCTGCGTTGGCAGCGATGACGGACCTGTCGAGCGAGCAGACGCAGATCTTGGTCGCCGTCGAGCTGATGCGCCAGACACTCGCCAACTACGCGCTGCTCCACGTTGTGGACCTGGAGCGACACTTCCGCATCGCCGTCGTCGACATCAAGAAGAAGCTCCACGACTTCAAGTCCAAAACAGACTCGCGCATCGGCGCGATGGAGCTGGTGGTGCTCGCGACCATGCTCAACCTCTCGATCCATCTCGTCACGAACGACCACCAAGGCACGGTGCATGAGATCCTCCCCCTCGCGGGGCTGCGTCCGATCCGCAAGGGTCCACGGATCTTCCTCACGCTCGGCTACATCCTCCCGACGCTCTACTGCGTGACTGGTTTCTACTTGCTGGCAACGAAGAGTGCACGGCGTCGTCTGTCATCCAGCGAACCAACTCCAGACGAACGAATGCAGCGAGATCTGGAGGCGCTTCCGGCATCACCCAAAGTTCGTCGATCGATGTGGCAAGGCATCGACGAAATGGACCGTTGCTTCATGGCGGAGATCAGCGCGGTGCTCGAGGAGGGCTCCGCCGCTCTGCCCATGAACGACTTCGACTTCGACGCCGCCGACACACTCAACCGTGCAATCCTTGACGCTGTCTGGGACGACTGCCAGCACAACCCGAGCCTGTTCCACCTCTTCCAACGCCAGGCACGGCAGTTCGGGCAGCGTCGCGTCTCGGCAGGCTTCTACGTGCAGTACCTCGAGGTGGCGTTCGGCTTGGACGGCATGACCTACCTCGTCGACTTCCTGCTACACGTGCTGCCCGAGGAGGCGCTGAGAAGGCAGTTGCTGCGCGCGCGTTGGCGACGAGTGCGTCGCCGGATCTCCAAGCGCGTGTGTCCGTGAAGGGAAAGTGTATCATAGTAACCATACCGTTTAGCAGGGTATCAAGTCGTCCGAAGAAGAGCGCCTCGGCTTGGCAAGACTGCGTGCCAACAGCTTGGAAGCGGTGCTCGAGTCGCGACGTGTAATCTACAATTGCAGCCACCAACAGTCAATAGAGACAGATGAGCAGCACACAAACCGCGATCAAGGCTCTCCGTGTCAGGTGGTGGTGCCGTGCTGCCGTATCATTCGTGGCGTCAATTCGGGTCGCGACTGAATAATTGATCGTTTCTGAATCGAGCAAACGACTTCAGGTCCCAAGGAAGTCGGACATGTTGAGGTTCTGCACCTCGAAGCCATCGTTGTCCGTGCTGCTGGGAGGGAGGGAGGTTTCGCGCGCGGTCGATTCCTTGGTGGCGCTAGGAGAGAGCGCTAGTGACGCCGCATCTTTCCCCTTCTTGGAGTTCTTCTTGTCCTTCTTGTCGAGCTTTTCTTTCTCCTTCTCCTTCTTCTTGGCTTCCTTCGCCTCCTTCGCCTTCTTGTCCTTAGTCTTCTTGTCGCCTCCTGCGACAGTCTCCTGATTCGACGTCGACTTCATCAGCTTCATTACTTGCTCGACAGTTTGGCGTTCCGGGGTCTCCAGCAACTCGGATGGCTCGACACCGCGTAATGTGCTGCTGATCAGTTGAAGAGCGTCGAACTCCTTCTCAATGTCGTTGACGGATCGAATCCCTGTCCGCCTCAACTCGCTTGCGTACTTGTTGAAGAACGCGACAAAGTTCTTCAACCGGAGTCAAAATTACGTTAGGCACATTCGTCACGAGCCATACCAGCGACAATCAGACGCGGCGAACCTTGTAGTCGTTCTCCACGGTCGATGACGCGTTCGTCGGATTTGCGAAGCAGTGGGTTCGAAGCATCAGACGTTTGCTGTACTCCTTGGCGCACTCGTTCAGGCACTGGCGCACAACTTTCGAAAAGAAGAAGGACCCGCTGATCCACTGCTTTAGGTCCACAAAATAGTCCTCCAGCGTAGCGAGGAGGTTCTCGACAACCGGTTCGCCTTCGTCCCACTTCTTGGTGAGCCATAAGCGCGCCGTATCCTACAGCAACAACGTCGCGCATATCGTTAGCTCTTGTTCTCTCAATTGCTCACTGCGCAACAGAATGCCCATGCCAAACCTGCTCCACATCGCGAAATAGCTTATCCACGAGAAGATTGCAGGTGTCGACAGCATACCGGACAATCTCCGTTGAGGTGGTGTCGAGTCCGTCGCCCATAAAGGCGTCAAAGGCTTCTTTCTCATCAGCGTCCGTCTCGGCGAAGGATATCTCTTCAACAAGCTCTGGACATTTTGCCTATGATAGGTAGATAGAAGTATCTTCACTTGGTCAATTGTGTAAGACAACGCAACCTCAAGCACTGCACAGTCTCACCTGGAGTATATCAGTTTCGTTGATGAAGGAGCACAGCGACTCAATGTCGATCTCCGCGATTCGCAGCGCCAAGGTCTCGTACCGGATCTTGAGCTCTCCCATCAGAGTCTGCAGACACGCGACCACAACGCGACCAACGAGTCGCCCTGTGAGCCACTCTTGCCCGATCGAGATCTGCGACTTGAGAATGTTGACAATGTCGTTCGGGCGAGTCGACTGCAGCTCGCCGTTTGGTCCGATAACGCGCTCTTCGTCGCGTTTCCAAATGTTGGTTACCCACGTGTGGATCTGCTCGCGGATTTGCTCCAGATACTGGTTCATGAGCTTCTGCGAGATCTGCTCGAGAACACCCGATGTCCGAGCTCGCTTGTACTTGATGATCTCCGAGTTGTAGTACTCTATCCACTGAACCAGCTGCAGTCGCTCTGCGATCCCGATGTCCGGCTTGGCGCACATCTTGGTGATCTCGTTCTCCAGTTGTGAGTTGTACGCGCTGGTGAACAGATTGATGACATCGATATCACTCGGGAAGCATCCGGCGACATCGGCCTGAACGACCTCCAAGTCCATCACAAGATGATTCGCGGCGTCGAGGATCGCACTCAACGCCTTTTGGTTCTTCCCTTCCGCCTCCTTCTCGACAAACCGGAACATGTCTTCGACGGTGCGCGACAGGTGTGTTGTGATCTCCGTCTTGCACTTGTCGTGAAGCGGTACATGATACTCCGCCACAGACTTGAGCTGATTGTCGAGGTACTCCTTTTTGGAGTCGGCAAATTTCCTCCGGCGCTTCTCCATCATCTCGAGAACTTCAAATGCGCTCGCAAGCCGCTTTTTGTTGAACTGCGCGACTTCAACGCAGTGATGCATACAGCCCCAGACCTCGGCCATGATGCGGCCATGAATGCTCTCAATCACATCGATGCGAGATGCCATGGACGCCAAGACGCGAGCCTGTGCTTTGCTGCACGAACCAAGCCATTAGCCATGGAATTCGGAGGCAACACGGAAAGCTTGCATCACGAACCTGTTGCCGAGCTCGTCCATTTTGTCCACCGCTGCGACTTTCAGCTGCCATAGAGATCACTTGGTGTCAGTTGGACATGCGTTGTGCATCAATATTTATCGCAACTCCCGAACCTCTTGCAGCATTTTCTGCCGCCACTCGTCGATCACCTGCCACTTGGAGTACACCGAGATGACCTCGAACTGCTGGGCGTCGAGTATGCTGTTCAGTTCTTGGAGCTGGCGTCATAGCCGTGACAGAACCAAAAGTTACTCCACACGATCAATCAGCACCGCCTCACACATCCATGTCGCTCCTCGCACCTTGCTCGGCATTTCGTCGTAGAAGACCATCTGATTCTCCAACTCCTTCAGGTTGCGCCGCGCGATGCTGATGCCCGAGGACAGCTTCTTGTCGCCCAGCTCCTCGTTCATCTTGCAGCAGTTCTGGCTCAGCGCGTCCAGGTTCCCCACGATCTCGGTCACCGGCGTCTCGAGCTCGAGCAGGACGCTCGCGCGCTCGATGTCGTCCACATGAGCCTGCACGAACCCGTCCAGCTGGCCCTTGTTCAGATCTTGCTTGGCCAAGTAGTCGCTCTTGATCTCACGCAGCTGCCGCGGCGCACACGTCATACACAACGCAGTACGATGAACAGAAAGCGTCAGCCTTTCTCTCCAGGGACGCGTTCGACCGCTCGAGGCGCCGCACCAGTTGCGAGTTGAGCAGCGACGTCTCGGTGGAGTCCTTGAGCTTGACGCGCAGCACCTCGACCGGGTCGCGCGCCTCCTTTTCCAGCAGCGAGATCATGCCGCCGCCGCCTCCAGCCTCGCCTCCCCCTTTCTTCTTCTCCAGGCGGTCGCGCAATGCTCAACTTTGTATGCATGCGTCTCTTCAAAACACGAATCCAACAATGGAAGAATGATGGTCTCTGCAACTCGCGGACGTATAGTTATTGCGGGCACGGTACTCGCTCGACTCGAGGAAGGAAAGGACGGCAAGGCAAAGCAACAAGCGAAGCGGGAAGGCCGCGACCTTCCTCCCATTATATCTACGTGGAGGCTCCAGGCTCCAGGCGGACAGACGGACGACCATGGTGCTCGGGCTGCGGCTGCGGGAGGACGAGGAGCGCGGGCTCGTGTTCGACTTCGAGTCGCTCCTGCCGGACGACGGCGATGACGCGATGGACGGTGGCGGCGGACGCAACGGCGCGGTCGTGGGCGTCGGCGGCGCCACGTACGGCAACTCGGGACCCAAGAAGGACTTCAAGCGCGGCACCGTCGTCTGCCGCCACTGGCTGCGCGCGCTGTGCATGAAGGGCGACAACTGCGAGTTCCTGCATCAGGTGGGGGCCGCGTCGTGTGAAGAGGGAGGAGGGGGAGGAACGGATTGTGGTGCTCACGATGTGGTCGCTGTTGGTGCACAATCGGTAGTACGACATGTCCAAGATGCCCGAGTGCCGCTGGGGAATGGAGTGTCAGGTGCCCGAGTGTCCGTTCCGCCACGTGCCGGACGAAGAGCGCGTCGAGTGCGCCTTCTACAAGCAGGGCTTCTGTTCCCACGGGTCGAGCTGCCGCTACCGGTGCGTGAGTCTTTGGCAAGGAGCTTGCTGCCGCTGCGGTCTAGTTGCTCATGCCAACACACTTGCTGCTGCGCATACACAGTCATATCAAGCTGGCGCGCGAGGAGTGCCCCGAGACGGCCGACTTCACGCTGCAGTCCAAGGTCGCGGACGAGGAGAACGTCAAGCGGCGGAAGGCGCAGCCCGTGAACGAGTTCTACAAGATCGCTATCTGCAAGCACTGGGAGAAGATGGGTTCGTGCCCGTTCGGCGACGAGTGTCACTTCGCGCACGGTGAGAAGGAGTTGCGGCCGTTCCCCAAGGGCGAGAAGGACGATAAAAGACCAGGCGGGAAACCCATGGGTGACCGTCACCACGGCCAGAACGACCGGCCCAGCTTCGGCAACGATCGAGGCCCTCCTGGCCCTCCGAAGCTGCAACTCCCGGACGAAGGCAAGCTTGCCAAGTACTTCTTGGTCCAGTCGGCGAGCTACCAGAACCTTGCGCACTCGGTGCACCACAAGGCCTGGAGCGTGCCCAAGGATGTCCAGAACGCGATCAAGATGGCCACAGAGACTTCGGACGACGTGTTCCTGTTCTTCAGCGTTAGCCCGAGCAAGCACTACCAGGGCGTCGCGCGCATCCTTCCAGGCGCGTTCGCGAACGCTGGATCGATGGGCGAAGGCGAAGACCTGGCAGCCAACATCGTTCCGTTCGAACGAGACGGGAAGTCGTCGTGGTCGGGCACCTTCGACGTGGAATGGCTTCGCATCTGCGAGTGCCCATGGGAGCGTCTCGCTCTCTTCGAGAACAAGCAGCTGGCTGTTCCGGAATGGTACGTTCACAAGGTGAATGTTGTGCCTTCCAAGTTGACCTTACTGACATCGATTGCTTCATTTGCTGGGATATGCTATCACCAGCCCGAATGGACACGAAGTCGACGCCGAGACTGGGCATGCACTCATGCGTCTGCTATTCAACCAAGCACAGATCCGCCTGCACTACCGATCCGTCGAGGACGAAGGGCGGCTTGCAGGCGGCGCCGAGGAGCTCGCGAACCGACGGCGTGAAGCAGCAGAAAGTATCTCTGGTCCACCTCGTGCGTATGCACTCCCTGGCAATGCCAAGGTTGCTCTCCCTGGATTTGTGTTCGGGTGCACCGCAGCAACGATCGACGAGTGCTTTGGGCGGATGCTGTTCGGTCTGCCCAGGGACCAGGAGCAATTGGCACTCAAGCATATTGTTCCCGGCACGCCGTTGTTCCTGCTCAACATGTCGGACCGCCACATCCTGGGCATCTTCGAAGCAATTTCGCCTGCGATTGTGAACATGATCCCGGGTGCTTTTGCTCAAGGGCCTCGCGCGCCATCACCAATGCCGGTTCAAGTCCGCATTGGAGTCGCTCTGAACGGCCCGGCCATCAACTCTGCCGACCCGCAAATCCAGCAGATTGTTGGCGAACGCGGCGTCCGAGTCGGCCCGCTGTCCGTCCAGACGACCCAGAAGCTCGCCGATGTGTTTACGGAGCGGTGTGGCGCCGCCTTCCCACCGGTAAACCCGCAAGGGCCACCCCCGATGAACGCTCCTCAGGCTGGCGGGAATGGTCGAGGCCCCGATGCGTCACTTCGAGCTGGTGCTCCTCCCAGCGGTGAGACGAGTGCCCCACCTTCTGCTGGAGCAAGTACAGACTCGAATAGTGGCAGTGGCAGCGGGAGCGGCAGTGGTGGACTGCACGAGAAACTCTACGTGGGGATCGAGCCTGACAGCGAGTTCGGCGTCACGCGCCGGATCATCGGCCCAGGCGGCTCCAACATGAAGCGCATCAGCGTGGAAGCCGGAGGAAACGCCAAGATCCGCGTTCGAGGACGCGGCTCCGGGGCGAAGGAGAGCACTCCCGAGGAGGCAACCGAGCCACTCATGGTTCTCGTGTCGGCTGAGACGGAGCGCAGCTTTCGCACGGCGGTGACGCTCATGAACGAGCTGCTCGCGTCCATCCATCGCGACTACAAAGTGTTCCTGACGCAGAAGCAGCAGCGCATGGGACTGCCCCAGTTTCATGGCGGTGGCGGCGGCGGCGGCGGAGGTGGCGGCGGCGGCGGCTTTGGAGGGCCCATGATGCGCTGACTGACATAAGGAGGCCAGCAGTAGTCTCACGACCAGAAGGAGAAGGACGTGCGGCGTGGAAGCGCGCATGAGATCGCAAGAATCGGGTGAACAAGACGAGTGCATCATGTAAATGGCGAGTGTTGTGTCCATGCATTTGCTGCTCTCGAGCTCCTACGACACCTTCTTGGACGGCAGCACGTTCGAGACGGACTGCGCGTACGAGATGAGTCGCTTGACAGACGTGAGGTACTTGCGCTGTGACTCGTTGTTCATGACGTGCGCCTGCTTGTTGGCGTTGATCTTCTCCCGGCCCGTGCGCTCGTGGATGCCGACCATGGTGACGCCGATCGGCCACGCCGCGTTGCCGATCGCCAGCCGGATGTACGCGTCGTTGGCGCGCACGAACTCTCCCTGTCGGCAGTAGCGCACGATCTCGACCAGGTTGGGCCGGATGTCGGCAGGCACCTCGCGCCGCTTGCACAGCTTGAACAGCGGCCGGATGTAGTCCTTGCACTGCTTCATCGTCTTGGTCGCGATCTTGCCCTGCGCCGTGCGCTTGATATGGTCCGGCCGGTTTGCCAGGTCCTTCTCCCAGCGCTGCAGCATCGACTTGAAGAACCGGTACACCACCTTGTCCTCGTCCGACTCGTCCTCCTCCTCCTCGGCGCTTCGCTCCCCGGTCTCGCCCGCCGAGCCGTCCACCCCGCCGCTGTCCGCGTCCCTCGACTCCCGCGCACCGTCGTCGTCCCGCTCGCCCTTGCCGCCCTCGTCATCGCCGCCCACGAACCGGTTGCGGATGCCGTGGCCCTCGCCCAGCTCGTCCTCCTGCTTGGTCGCCGCGTCCAGCTCGGCGCGCTGCAGCCGCGCCATGCGCGCCACCAGGTCCTCCCCGAACAGCGTGATAGGCTCGCCCAGCTCGCGCAGACGCTTGCGCATGTCGCTCCACGACAGCAAGGGCTGTTTCTCCTTCTCCTGCTGCTCTGCCTTGGCCCCAGCCGCCGACTCGTCCAGCCGCCGCCGCTTGGAGGCGCCGCCGTCCCCCTCCTCCTCCTTCCCTTTCTTGCTCTCCTGCTCGCCCTTCTCGGCCGCCTGCAGCAGCAGCGACTCCACCTCTGCGCGCCGCAGGTACTTGTCCGTCGCGCTGCTCTTGACCACCGACAGCTCGCGCTTCTTGGCCGCCATCACTCGCATCAGCGCCTCCATCCTGCCCGTCGACTCGCTTCACTCCACACCCAGCGCTTTGTGCTTTGATAAAGCCTTCCACCATGCACGCAAGAACTATAAGGCCATTTTCTTAGTGTTCACCACACCACATCATCAAACGCTCTTCTATTCGAGAGAGAAGGGTACAGCTCTCGGTTCCTTGGTCAGTGTGGGCTTTGACACACACACTATTGGACCCAGCGTTCGACGGACCGAAGCGGAGCCATGGCCGAGTCCGCGGCGCTGCAGCAGTGGCTGGCCGACTGGCCGGCGGTGCGCGCGAGCGTGGACGAGCTCGTGCTGAGCCTCAAGCGCCGGTGGGTCGCGGTTTCGCCGCGCTGTCGTGTTCTCCGCCGCCTCTAACGCCTTCCGCGCGCGACGTCTTCCTGCCGCTTCCAGACAACTACGCGGCTCGTACGAGACGGCGCGCACGACCATGCGCCTGCTCAGCACCATGGTGCGTCCGCAGATGGGTAGTAAGGTACACACACTCTCTGACAAGGCCCTGCCAGCTCGAGACGGTCGACTGGTCGACGGCGGGCGAGATCCTGGACAAGGTGCGCCAGCTCGGCGACATGCTCACTAAGGCGCACGCGCACGGTACGCCTCCACCTCCTGCTGTCACCGCAAGATCCTCCTCTTACTGGCACTGACGACTGCCGGGAGCAGAGCTCGTGATCGGCAACGTGGTGCGCCGCGTGCTGTACATCATCCGCGAGGAGCACTCGAACGCGCTCAAGCTGCCGGCCGACAGCTCGGCCAGCGCGCCGGCCGCCGCGCCCGTCAGCAGCCGCAGCAACAACCTCTCGCGCTCGCTCGGCACGATCCTCACGCCCGGCACGGACACGGACCTGTCGATCCCCATCACGGACCTCAAGCTAGTGCGTGGGCATGTGTACACACTCGGAGACGACGCTCGAGCTAACGACGTGGTGGTGATCCATCGCGAGGCAGTCAGTGATGGAGGGCATCCAGGAGCTGACGGAGGAGATCGACAGCCTGCACGCGAGCATCGCCGAGCAGGCCATGGAGTACATTCACACTGAGTACGTGTCGATTACGTGAATCACTCTCAGTGACGTTGCCTTGGGCTCACGGACGCGCCGACCTGCTCTCAGCGAGGTCATCCTGACGTTCGGCATGTCCGAGTCGGTGGCCGAGTTCCTCAAGACGGCGGCCAAGAAGCGCCAATTCAAGGTGATCGTGGTCGAGTCGGCGCCGTCGCTGAACGGCCAGAAGATGGCGCACCTGCTGGCCGAGCATGGTATCCACGTGATCATCATCCCGGACAGCGCCGTGTTCGCCATGATGGCGCGCGTCAACAAGGTGATCCTGCCGGCCACGGCCGTGGTAGCCAACGGCGGGCTGATCGCCCAGTCGGGGCTCTACAACATCGCGCTGGCCGCCAAGAAATGCTCGGTCCCCGTCGTCTGCGTCGCCGGACTGATCAAGCTCTGCCCGCTGTACGCGCACGACCTGGACGTGCTGAGCGAGCTCATGGCGCCGTCCGACATCTACAACTACGAAGACACGGTCGAGAATGTACGCCGGACTGTGCATGCTTGGTGGGAGGAGGCGAACATGATGCTAACGGTGTTCGTGACTCATGACGACAGCTCGAGGTGCTGAACCCCGCGTACGACTACGTGCCGCCCGAGTGCGTGAGTCTGTTCATCACCAACACTGGCGCGCACCAGCCGTCCTACATCTATCGATTGCTGGCCGAGTACTACTCGCCGCAGGACTACCAGCTGAGCTAGTGCTGCCGACCTACACGACGGACGCAGTGGCAGTGACACGGATGGCGGGCGTAGATAGCAGCGAGTCGGAGAGTAGTCCCTCAATAGCGTGGACGTTTGCCCACCAACTTGCCAGTCGCACAAGCAGACAGAACTCGTTAACACCACCGATGGAGCATTCAACGTCTCCCTCACGCGTCGCTGCACAGTTCAGCAGCATAGCGCGGCCTGGTTGATCGCTTGACATGCAGCAAGTCCTCCAATCGGCGTGACTCTCGTCGCCACGCTGTCGTCTCGCGTCGCCGCGCTGTCGTCTCGCATCACCGCTCCGAGGGCAGATCGCATTGCACCGCCCTGTTGCTGCTCATCTGAGAATGAAGCGACCTCGAAACGCTCAACGACCGCCGACGCGAGTCAACACGAGGCCGACGGCGCTCCCGTGTGGTCCAATCCGAGACCCCCCAGACGCGACGTCAGACTCGGTGGTAAGCGTCCCGCGCAGTCAACACCGCTGTCAAGAATCAGTGATCCCTTCCGCATGCCGAGTCGATCATGTTTGCACATGGTCGAGAAGGCGGCAAGAGCATCCGTCTTTGATGGCCGATCGGATGCCCTCGTGGTATGGTGGGCGACGGAACGTGCTGCTGTTGATAGTGATCAAGGACTCTTGATTCTTGTCCATGGCCAGCTCAAGTGCACACGACGCTAGCTCTCAGCAGCATCAGCTCTGTAGAAAGTATCGCTGCAAGGCACAATTGTGCGCTCGTGAACACCACCACAACTGCCCACAAAGCTGCGCTCCATGGTGTCGACGCCACTCCACGACACCCCACCATGGATCCCATGAGCCTTGAAGCACGCGCCACTGTATGACACCGAGCGGCATTCCATTGATGCGTCCTCGGTGACACACGTGTTGACATCAAACCCGAGAGGAGCTCGACCTCCTGGCTCATTTACAGCCCGCTCCTCCCTTTGAACACCCCCGCCTCACTGAGACCGCGCCTCTCGCCCATTCCAATCCAATCCGCTTCCCATGGACTCGGTACTGCTCGGAGCAACCGTGACGGAGACCGACAGCATTGTCAGTTCCCAATTCCCCAGCTCGAGTCCAAGCGCAACCTCCACCTGTCCATCCACCGTCCACCGAACTCTTTGTCAGCCATGCCGGTCGGCAACCACGCACCGGGCACGGGCTCCAACAAGATCGACATTGCCGCGGCTTCCCGCGTGTCCTACGTCAGTGGGGCGTCACAAGCCAAGGACTTGGAGGACGGAGTCTACTCGAATGCCAAGACACCCGACGCCAACGGACTGTTCGAAGGCGGAGCACTCCGTGCTGGTGGCGCGCCAGTGCTCACGAGCCGAGACAACATCGGACTGCTCGTGCAGTACGCGGTCGTTGGCTTGGTCTATGG
>JAADYB010000390.1:0-22143 GCA_023338075.1 Phytopythium litorale
AGAGGTCGGATCGGATGGGGTGTCGATGACGAACCAGTTTCAGTCTCAGTTGAGTGTTGCGAGATGATCTCAGGAAAGCTGTTGAAGCACTGAGTTAGGGACGGACAACCACGCACTCACCTGGAATGGTTGCCGTTGAAGTTGTAGCGATAGATAGCTGCTTGGGGCGATACCGACTCAGAATTTTCGCTCGTGGTTGCTTGTAGAACAGTATGGAGGTATATTGCATTGTTGCGGCTATTGGTCAGCGTGGTTGACTACGCAGATGCGGCGGCTCAACCCGAGCCACCGGCGCAGAATCCGCCATTGTCTCTTGACGCCTGAGCGTGGCGTCGACATGCGGCGGAGCCGTGGGGTCGGTACCACGTATGCACCGCTGTGCTTTCTGTCTGACATGCGAACGATGTCAGGGCACGACTGGTGGCCGCGGTGTGGTTGTTCGAGCGCTTGGTCTTGGTCGCTCGTCGCGTCTTCGCTACCTCGTTGGGTGTCCAACGATTGGCAGTCAAGGGACTCGAGTGAAAGCGAGGAGCGCGCCTCGCACACTTGATCGAGTTCTGACTGGAATGCTGACTTGTGCTGACCGCCACTCGTAAGACCTAGACTGCTTCCAGGCAATCCACTGTTCGCGAGAGACCCACTAGGCTGCACCGATGAGATGTGGCTGTTGGAAGGGTAGGATGTATCGTCATCTTCAGCCTGCGGGTGTCTGGAGACCCAGACTGCCCATCGTCTCGTTCTCAGGTGGTGGGGTGGCTCGCTGACGCCAGAAGCCATTCTGATGGCAAGGCTGTCGATTGCCTGTAAGTCCATCAGTATGGATTGGAACCCTCTTTCGCTTGATGGACGACTTGGCGAATGGAGCGCACGGCTGGGGTACAACTCGCGCTAACGAAAGAGCCGCGAGGAGCGGAATGACATCGCCGTGGTGTCAAGCCGATCTATACTAAGTGCGCGGTGAGAAGACAGGTGGTGCGACGGCACAAAATGTGTCTCGACCGACCGACAAGATGGTTGGAGGCTCTTTTGGTGCGCGATCCTGAGCGTTGGTGCTCAACTGCAAGGTAATTGTGTCTCTCCGTGCGGATCGCGACCGCGTCTTTGCTGCCGCACATGCATCCCTCGCTCACAAGAAACACCGAAATAGCTCACGTTGTTTGGACGCGTCTCTGCAGCCGCGGACATGAGCAGACCAGTTGATTGAGCCCAGCGTGACCACTGCCAGGAGTGTTTGAAGTTTCACGCGCCGCTGAGCTCATGCTGTCCAAAGCCAAACCATCGCCGCAGTCGCTTCCACTTTCGCTTCATCACGCGCGGAGGTCCTCTTTGCAGAGTGTTCTTGCCACGTGCCATCTGTGCCGAGTCTTGCGTCGCAGTTGGGGGCGGCGGTTCCTTGCGCTCTGGGCGTTGCCGAGGCTCTGAGCTGACGGCAACCCGCCCAGCTTCGTGGGTGATCATGTCGTGTCGGCGATGACAGAGAGGATCTCGTCGCTCGCAAGCGTACTGGTTGCCGTGGTGTCGACTACCGCTGTCCTCTTCGACGAAGGAGGCGCGGGGTTTTGCTTGCAGCGAACCAAAGTCGTAGTCAGTGTGCACGACGCGAATCTGGAAGTAGTCGACCATCTGCAAGAACGCTGCATCGCGTTGCTGTTCCTGGGACTTGGTTCGGGACCGAGGCTGGATGCTCCAGTTGGCGCTCTGACCCCGCCGCGACGCATCAAGTTCTCGGTGCATTACATCTGCGGGAAGGTCAGGCACTGAGCGGTGGCGGCGTTGGGGCAGCCATCCCGTCCAACCATCGGCAGGAGAGCTCGATGTCGAAGCATTGGCAGCCTCGTTCCTGGCTGTTGCTGGCCGAGCGCTCATCTTAAGCGGTCAACCGGTGCGCTCTGGGGACGGAGAAACAGGAGTGAGCCTCTAACCAGCTTCGGTGAACGGCACAAGCCACAAACCCATGTTTGACGAGGCACAACCCCCGAGCTGATAGACGGATTTGACAGTGAAGTTCGTAAACGAACTCGAACTCTAAAAATACTCCCGACGCGTTGGCAACGTTGGTGGAAGATCGCCAACAATACCACAGGCGCGTTGTGATGCTGCTGCGGGGTGCACAAACCCTTCCCTTCCGCGTCAATCTGGACTGCACGAACGAGAATAGCCGGACCGACGCGTCAAGCAAATGCTTCTCGATCGATGCCAGGCAGAAAGCATCCACAGCAGGAGATTCGCGTGCCTTGATACGAGAGGCTGCCAGTCTCGACCGTTTCCAGGACCCATCGCGGCGTGCCGACCTTGTCTTGATCTCACGCCGGAACCAGCTCGTGCCGCTGCTGTTGATGGCGCTGTAAATCCACTCCGGCGACCTTCATCAGCCTCTCAGTGAGCACAACTCGCCCATGAAACGCTGTCCTCGTACAGCCAGGACTGTTGTCGCGACTGCAGACCAGCAGAGCTACCGACAGACTTGGGCGAACCCGTCGTCAGCAAGTGCGCTTCAACGACCAGCACTCTTGCTAAAATGCGTGGCCCACATTTGTGTACCGTGTCGGACAGAATAACACACCTGGCGAGGTTCTCTGGATAAATCGGGTGGAATTGTGGTGGAATCAAGATGGAATCCAGAACGCTCTCACATCCATTGAGAATGCTGTCCAGATTCGGTTCTATGTTGGATTTATCTGAATTATTCTAAAAAATATCGAGGAGTGTCCGTAGAATTGTTTCGGACAATGCAAATTCCATGAATCCAGAAGGATTTCCGTGCGCTCGAAAGAATGCCGTCGGAATCCAGGGGCATTGTCCAGGAGTGAGGCCGCCATTTCGCGGCTTGGTGGCGGCGTGGACGCTCGCTCGCCGCTCGAGAACCTCGGGGCCGTCTCGACGCCATGAGCGGGCTGGGCCAGCGCGTGCGCAACACGTACGCATCCGGCGCGCCGGCCAACTATGTGCCCGGCCTGGGCCGCGGCGCCGTGGGCTTCACCACGCGCTCGGACATCGGCCCGGCGCGCGCGCCGTCGGCGACGGATGGAGCCGCTTTGCCCGGTCCGCCGGCCGCCGGACGCGGCGCGGGGAGAGGCGCGGGCTTCCCAGGCGGCGCGCCGGGTGCGTCTGGGCCGGGCGGTGCTGGGCGTGGGTCGGGCACGGCCGGCATGGGCGGGTTCGGACGCGAGAAGGACGAGAACGAGGACTTCGGGGACTACAGCGAGACCAACTACGACGAGTTCTCGGGCTACTCGGCGCGCGGCGGGCTGTTCCAGGACACGCCGTACGACGAGGACGACCGCGAGGCCGACGACGTGTACGAGGCCATCGACGAGCGCATGGACGCGCGGCGCAAGCGGCGGCGCGAGGTGCGGCAGCTGGAGGAGCTCAAGCGCGCGCGGCAGGAGCGGCCCAAGATCAGCGACCAGTTCGCGGACCTCAAGGACTCGCTCAAGGCCATGTCGGACGCCGACTGGGAGCAGATCCCCGACATCGGCGACTACTCGCTCAAGTACAAGACCAACACGGCGCTGCAGAAGCGCAATGAGCTTTTCGCGCCAGTGCCCGACAACGTGCTGCTCTCGGGTGCCAACAACACGCGCGGCGCGCTGGCGGGCGACGGCACCATCACGCCCGCGGCCGGCACGGACATGCCCGGGGGCATGGCGTCGTCCATGTCGGGGCTCGCAGAGGCGCGCGGTGCAGTCCTCTCGCTCAAGCTGGACAAAATGTCCGACTCGGTGTCGGGGCAGACCGTCGTGGACCCCAAGGGGTACCTCACGGACCTCAACAGCCTGAAGCTCACGAGCGACGCCGAGATCGGCGACATCAAGAAGGCGCGATTGCTGCTCAAGTCCGTGACCATGACCAACCCGAAGCACGGACCTGGGTGGATCGCGGCGGCGCGGCTCGAGGAAGTCGCCGGCAAGATGGTGCAGGCGCGGAGGATCATTGCGCAGGGCTGCGAGTCGTGCCCGACGCAGGAAGACGTGTGGCTGGAGGCAGCGCGGTTGCAGAACCCAGAGAACGCCAAGACGATCCTCGCGCGTGCCGTGCGCCACGTGCCCAAGTCGGTTAAGATCTGGCTGCAGGCTGCTCAACTCGAGAGCGACGACGAGCTCAAGAAGCTTGTGATGAGGCGCGCGCTCGAGTTCATCCCGAACTCGGTCAAGCTGTGGAAGGCGCTGATCGAGCTCGAAGATGTGGACGGAGCGCGGGTGTTGCTGGGACGCGCAGTCGAGTGCGTGCCTCAGGCGGTTGACCTGTGGCTTGCGCTTGCGCGCCTGGAGACGTATGACAATGCCAAAAAGACGCTCAACAAGGCGCGCGCGGCGATTCCGACGGATCCGTCGATCTGGATCACGGCTGCCAAGCTTGAGGAAGCTCAGGGCAAGGGGCTAGACATGGTGACGCGCATCATTCAGATGGCAATCAAGTCGCTTCAGAAGCACCAAGTCGTCATGCGCCGCGAGGCGTGGCTGCAAGAAGCCGAGGCGTGCGAGCAAGCCGATGCGCCGCTGACCTGCACAGCCGTCGTGCACGCCAGCCTTGACATCGGCGTGGACCCGGAAGACCGGAAGCGCACGTGGATGGATGACGCCGAAAACAGCATGTCGCGCGGCGCGCTGTTGACGGCGAAAGCCATCTACGCCTACGCGCTGAAGGCGTTCCCCGGCAAAAAGTCGGTCTGGCTGCGCGCGATTGCGTTGGAGAAGCAGCTGCAGCAAAAGGCGAAGGAGACGAGTGGGGAGTCCAGCGACGCTGCCGTTGCTGCCGCGGCTGCCGTCGAGCAGCTTCTCCAGAAGGCCGTCACGAGTTGCCCGAATGCCGAGATCCTGTGGCTCATGGCCGCGAAGGAGGTGTGGCTGAACGGATCGGTCGAGAACTCGCGGTTGATTCTGCGGCAGGCATTCAGCGCGAACCCGAACAGCGAGCCGATCTGGCTTGCTGCCGTCAAGCTTGAGTGGGAGAATGGCGAGATCGAGCTCGCGCGCGCGTTGCTGGCCAAGGCTCGTGCCCAGGCGCCGTCCGCGCGCGTCTGGATGAAGTCGGTGCTGCTTGAGCGCGAGCAGAACAGCTCTTCCACTACGGCGACGGATGAAACGCGAGAGGCGGAAGAGAGGCTCGTGCTTGAAGGCGCGAAGCGGTTCCCCGAGTCTGCGAAGCTGCACATGATGGCAGGCCAGCTGTATGAGACGCTGGATCCGCCTGCGAGCTACCCACGCGCCAAGCAAATGTACCGAGAAGGTGTCCAGCGTTGCCCCACGTCGGTCCCGCTCTGGCTGCTGTCGAGTCGCCTGGAAGAGAAAATATCTGGTGTGACGAAGGCGCGGTCCGTGCTGGAGCTTGCGCGCCTCAAGATCCCGAAGAACGATGTTCTTTGGCTGGAAGCTACGCGCTTGGAGTCGCGCCACGGGAATACCAAGGGGCAGGAGATGCTGCTCGCCAAGGCCTTGCAAGAGTGCCCAGAGTCCGGAATTCTGCTCGCCGAGTCGATTGACATTGCGCCGCGCGCGCAGCAGAAGCGCGCGTCGTTCACGGCGCTCAAGAAGAAAGACAACGACCCTGCGGTGTGCCTGTCGGTGGCGAAACTCTTCTGGCACGAGCGCAAGTACTCGAAGGCGCGCAAGTGGCTCGAGCGCACAGTGCAGCTCGACGCGGACTTTGGCGACGGCTGGGCGTTCTACTACCTCTTTGAGCGCCAGCACGGCGGCAAGGACAGCGCGGCCGACAAGATCTTGGCGCGCTGCGTCGCTGCTGAGCCGCGGCATGGCGAGAAGTGGACGAGCGTGTCCAAGCAGACAACGCACCGCCGCAAGCCGACTGCCGAGCTGCTCAAGCTGGTCAGCACCACGCTTCCCTTCTTCGCCGACAAGGCATGAGAGAAGGTAAACGTCTGCCCGCGCCGCGAGGGCTCGGAAGGCGTGCTCACGATCGATGGGTACTGTGACCCCGACAGGTATCGAGATCGATTCTATGCGGACGGGGCGGGCCAACCAGCGTGAGGGAGATCAATGCGCCACTCGTCTGCTGGCTTTCGTCAATACACTGATCGAGAGGTAAGACTTCCTCTCGTGCACATTCCCTCTCTCGGTGCTGCTTCATCCTGTTCTTGCTGTATCCTCAGCCACTTTCTTGGCTCTCTTCTCTGCGAATGCCAGTCACTCGTCTATATTGCTGCGCAGGGAAGTATCCGGTCTACGCCTGCTTCTTGACGAAGGCCGTCACGCTGCGTGCTGCGCGTTCAACGGGATGCGCTCGCCAGTACGCCTCTTCTTCCTCGATGGCTTCTTCTGCGCGGAGCTGTGAGATGAACTCGGCGAGTTCGACTCGCCTCTCTTCGGCCGCGAGCCTCCCAAGCCGACCACGATACGCGCGCTGGAGCGTGACGGCGGCTGCGTGGTCAAGCGCGCGCTGGGCGTCGATCTCGCGTCGTCGGACCATCCATCGCTTGCCAGCGAGGCGTCCCATGTGTCCGCGGTACATGCGCTGGATCTCCACCGCGGCGCGAGCCTCGCGAGTCGCGCGCTTGTGTTCGGTGACAAGTCGTCGACGGTACGCAGCGGTCTTCTCTTCCTGCAGTTTCTGCGAGCGAGCGGCTGCGCGCTGCGCCTTGGCGTCGAAGGCTGCAGCCTTTTGCTGCCGCTTCGAGACGTTCCGCTCTTCCAGCAACATGCGACGCTTCTCGGCCGAGATGTCATCCGGCGACGCTTTCGATCTGGACGCCTTGGACAGCGACCACGTGGCCCGCTGTCGCTTGAGCATCGCGAGGCCGCGGAAGTACATGAGCGTCATGCAGAAGATGCCAAAGCGCAGCGCGTTCTCCGTCTCGGTCAGCGATTTGTCGAGCGCCGAGCCCTGCTGGACAACCTTGCGCTCGTGCTGCCGCTCCAGAGCCGCCACTTCGATGGGCACCCACTTGTCTCGCGGGACGCCCTGCTCCTCTCGCCGTTTGGCTGCGTCATTGTCAGCATCCGGCTGCGGCTTCTGCAATTCCTGCTCGAGTCGACGCAGGTCTTGCATCGACAACGGGCCGTCGCGCTTGAGGCTCGGCACGAATCCGAGCGCCATCCGCTGCGACTCTCGCTCCCCGAAGACCCATCCTTCGAGCATCGCCTCGAGGGCGTCCTCCACCATCTCCGAGGCCGCAAGCTGCGCGACGAGCGTGTTGTGCTCGCGTTGCAGCGCTCGCTGAATTTTGTCGGTGAGCTGAACCTGCGGGAAATCGTGCAGTGCGCGCGTCTCGAAGTATGGCGCGCGACACTGGAAGGTTGCGTGAAACTCCACGTCGACGCGCTGAAGCCGCAGATGCGTCGCCCACCGCTTGAGCTCGGCCGTCAGCTCATCGAACAGGTCCGCGCGCCGCATGACGATCGCTCCACGACCGGACTGCACGGCAGCGAGGCACACGCTCGAGCTCATGGCAGTGTCAGCACAGTGCTTGACGCGCTCCAACTCCTCGTGCAGCGCCTCCATTCGCGATTGAATTGTCGCCGTCGAGTCGGCGAGGTACATCTTCCACGAGCACGGGTTCGTGCGACACGCCATGCAGCCGCCAAAGCCGAGCTCTTGCTCTTCAACCAGCCGCCGCCGTTCCTCGAGACTGCGTGGCTGCAGTGCCTGCGCTTGGAGAAAATGCAACACGAGTGAGCACAAGGAGCGACGCCGAGGAGATCAACCTACACCCGATACGCGCACTGCTACGTACATCGCGGATCCGACGGCGCTGTCGTTGGATGGACTGCTGCTTGTGCGTCTTGCCGCGCGCGTTCGCATTCTTGGACCCAAGCTTTGCTCGTCGTGCGTCTCGAGCTTCCCTCGCGATGACGGCCTCTTCATCGCTGTCGGACTCAGATACGGACTCGGAGTCGTCGTCCCCACGGTTAGCAGTTGCTGCTCCACCGCCTGGGCGTCTTGCACCGTCCCCTTTCGTCTTGTTGAGGAAGAGCGTGCGCAGCTCGTACTCCTCCCGCTCGGTGATCTGCGACTTGAGCAGCCGGTCGAGGTCTTTCTCGAGCTCCAGCCGCAACACCTTGGTCGGGAACCTCTGGAGCGTCGAGTGCAGCACGCTCGAGTCCATGAACTCGTTGCGCGTGTTGGCGATTGCGCGCTGAAGCTCGTCGTACACGAGTCGGCACCGCGCGTCCACGTCAGTCTCCGCTACGTCCACGTGTGCTTGCTGGCCGAGGTGCACACGTGCAGCCTCGAGCAAGTTGCTGCTCAGCTGAGGGTCGAACTTGAGCAGCAGCGTTCGAGCGCGCAGCACATCGCTGGGCAAAGTGAACACCTCCTCCTCAGGCGTGTTGAGAGCTGCGACCAAGTCCTCGCGTGCCAAGTTTGTTAGCAAAGGTGGAGGAGCGTCGTCTTTGGGTGCTGATCCGCCATTCATTGGCACTGACGACGCAGTCGACGGCGCCACAGCCTTCAGGCTCTGCGCAAGCTGCTGGAAGCGCGTCGCGGAGTCGTTCTTTGCTGCTGTTCGGTAGTACGCCGGGTTCAAGACGCGGTCGTACTGCCTCCATTCACGCTCTTCGGCAGTGAGGTCGCTCCACTTCTGAGCCCGCAGGAACGCGACCATCGTCGTTGGCGGCGAGGATATCGTCGACGACGAGGGTTTCCCCGATGCGGCGTAGTCGTCTCGGAACCGGGTCACGATCTTGCGGATCTGGATCTCCTTGCGCTCGAGCAAGTTCCACGGACTGCTCATGATGCGCTCGAGCTCGAGCTTGGACAGCACGGCGAGCTGCTGCTCATCTTTGGACAGTGTCGTGTGCGTGCCGTGAAGGCGCATGCGCCAGTAGTTGGCGGTGACGTCGGCCACGCTGACTCCCGAGCCAGTCGCAGCCGCAGACAAACGCTCCTCCCAGTCGTACAAGCGAGGATGGAGAATGCGGTCGAGCAGGATCCACTCGCGCTCCTTCTTCTCCAGCACGGCGTGGCCCTTTTTGTACTTCCGGCGCAGCCGCTCCGCCGGCGTCATCATGGAGGGCAGCTTCGCCTTCATGGCGGAGAGTTCTGCCCACCGGAGCTTGGCTGACCGCGCGCCGATCGACTCGTACTCGACGTTGAGCGCCTTGGCCATGCGCGCGCCGGCAACGTCCCCGTTGTCGTCGTCGTCGTCGCCAACAGAGAGCGCCGCGGCGATCCGGGGCAGGCACTCGCGGTAGTCGGCTAGATCCCGCTCCATCTGCTCGCACTCGTCCAGCAAGTCGACGTGGATGCGTGTGAGCTCGTGCAGACACTGGTCGATGTCGCGCACCTCCTCCTCGCGCTTGGCGTATCGAAAGGAGTTCTCCGTGAACCGCGCCTCGGCGTCGTGGATCGTGCGGTGCAGCGCGAGCCGCTGGTCGTTGCTCAGCTGCGGAGTGGCGTTGTCCTTCTCAAGCTCTCGTGTCGCGCGGAGAAGCTCGAGCTCAGCGGCCCGCCCAGCATCCTTGACTTCGTTGGCCATCGTGCGCGCCAGTCGCTTCTTCCGCTCGCTCAGCTGGATCGTCGTGAACACGTTCTGGATCTCGTCGCGCTTGAGCGGCAGCAGCTCCTGCTTCTTGAGCGCGTCCGACTTCTTGCGCTGCAGTGCCTCGCCCGCATACAGCGCCGTGCGAGCCGTGACGTCGATCGAGTATCGCGTACGCACCGGCGCGCCGAGCACGACCTGGTAGGTTGCATCATGACAGAGAGGCACGACATCGGGCTCGTGGCGAACGACAAGGCGTCCGAGGCTGTGCGGCGTGCACAGCGCAATGTCGCGCGAGAAGAAGCACTTGCCGACTGGAAGTGGCGCTTGCGTGCGCGCGTCGCCGCTGTCGAATGGCGGAATCACGTACAGCATGGCAGAGAGGCGGCCGTTCTGGTAGCCTGCAGGTTTGAACGTGCCTTGGAAGACGATCGACACGGTCAGAGCGAGGACGCCGACGCTGTGCACGGGCATCCGGAAGGTGTGCGTGGTGCTGTTGTGCGGGTCGAGAGTGGCGTTGGCCGCGCTGAAAAGCGTCATGACCGGAGACGAAACGCCCTCGTCCAGCAGTGCGAGCCGGTCTCTGGGCACGGCGACACGCACGTCCCGCTTCCTTCGTGCACCCGTGAGGTGGTTCACAGTCTCCTTCTCCAGCGTCGACGCCAAAGCTTCGAGGCTCGTCGCAACCGGCCGCGTTGACGTGAGCGGAGACACAACAAACTGCTTGTCGAGCTGTGCGAAGTGGTCCTCGCCGTCTCCGAACGAGAACTTGCGCAACAGTGCGTGCGCCTCGAGCTCTTCGTTCGACTTGAGGAACGCGAGCGCAAGGCAATTGCGCGCTGGCAAACCCATTAGCCGCTCAAGTTGCTCCTTGGCGAGCGCGCACTTGTAGACGGACTCGGTGTTCTTAGCGATCTGCTCGACCTCCTCGGGCGAAATCGTCTTGTAATAGCGCGCGAAGTTGAGCGCGAAGTCCATCGCGACCCACTGCCGCTCCTCCGGACTGCGATCGGCGTGGTGCTTGCGACGAACACGCTCCGACACGTGAAGGTCATCGTCGTCAACGTCTGCCGAGGCATCGATTGGGTTCTCCAGGCTGGATATGGACTTGCGATCACAGTTGCGGCCGCCAGGGGCGTTATGGATGGCCTGCGTCAACGCTTCAAGCGCGCACTGGACGTCGAACGTCTTGCCTGCCGCCTCGTTCAGCTCTCTGCGGTTCGCGCTGATGTCGCGCTTGACGCTCGGCTCTTCCGCTTTCAATTCGGCTGTGCGCGCCTCGAGCCGGCTGGCTTCTTGCGAGAGCTCGTGGATGAGCAAGGATCGGAGCACGCGCTGCGCCGAGCCTTCGACTCGCAGCCGTGTGTCAAAGTACTCGGTCGAGGCTTGCTCTGCGCGTTCGCGCTCCGCAACCACGGCTTGCAGACGCGCCTCGAGTCGTTCGAGCAGCTTCCGGTTGGCGGCTAGGCGCTCCATCATCTGCTCTTCGTCTTCGCGGAGCAGCAGCACCTTGTCGTTGCCGTGTTCGAGGCAGGCACTGAGCTTCACGAGCATCTCGGCCCGAAACCCTTCGTTGCGCTTGATCAAGACGCTCAGCCGCTGGAGGAGCTGGTCTTTCCAGCTCAACTCCTGCGTTCGCAACCCAACATCGTGCTGCATGCGCTCGCACACATCACGGAGCTCGTCCAGATCCCGCGCAAGCGCCGTCATCTCGCTCTGGGTGATCGCGACGATGCGCACGGTGCCAAGTCCCGCCTTGGCGATCATCCCCGTGCTCTTCGCCTTGGCCAGCACGCGCTCCGTGTTGCGCAGAGACGTTAGCTTGGCGGCAAGCTCCTCGCGCAGTTTCTCGAGCTGGAAGCGTCGCTGAGCGGACTCGTCTTTCTGGAACTCCTTGAGCTCGTAGAAGTGCGCGAGGTCCTTGGCGATGAGTCGAGCGCCGTCAGCGAGCGCGGCGAAATGCTCAAACACCGGAATGGCATCCAGACGGTAGGCGTCGACGGCGTTCGAGACGAGTTCGTTCTGCTCGAATGCCTTCTGGAACTGCTTAAGGCTCTCGCGTTTCTGCTGCTGCACCGTCAATCGCTCCTGCTGCAACTGGATCTGGAAGTTGCTGCGGTCGACTTCCTCTCGCTCCGCTTCAATCTCCTCGACTTGCTGCGCCATCGAGTCGTTCCGGACTCGCCGCTCTTCTTCGAGGAAGACGTGGTTCTCGTACTTGACGGATAGCACGTCCTCCAGCGCCATGGACTGCTGCTCCTCGCGCATCCGGGCCTGAGCCAGCTTTTGCGCCTCCATCTGCTCAAAGAAAGCGCGTTGCTGCTCCACCTCCTTGCGCTTGATACTCAGTGCGGTCTCTTTATCGCGCGTTTGACGCTCAATCTCGGCGCGCTGCTTCTCCAGACGCAACATCTCGACCTCTCGATGTTTGGCTTGCTGGCGCTTGATCCGTGCGACTCGTTGACGCTCTGCCACCTCTTCCTCTTCCAGAACCTGCTCGTAGCGCTTCAGGATGGCGTCGGTCGTGCCGGAGCCTTCGACGCCGCGATCGTACAGCTCTTGTTGGATCCACTTGAGCCCGTGATGACTGAGGAGACTACGCACCCTCTCCGTCATGGATGGCACTGGGTCTTGCGGGTAAGTCGGTGAATCATCTCGTGAAGGCAGGCCAACAGCACCAGACGAGGCATTCATTTCGCCGTGGTCCTCAGTCAATGGCGTGGCATCGACGGCAGCGGTTGCAACAACCGCAATGGACTCATGGTGTGTAGGAGCAGCAAGTGATCTGGCGTCATTGCTGGTTGCGGGCGTTCGGACGTCTGGGCGTGGGTCAAGCAAGATCATCTGACGGAGGAGGTTGTACAAGTAGGCAGCGCGCTCCTGCACAATTTCGTGCCCGCTCTTGAGCCACGAGACGTGGAACGGCATCGCTCCAGCGAAGGTTCTGCTACCACCAGTGATGCTGTCTGCAGGGTTCCCTGCGAGAGCAGCGGCTACGCTCTCCGCCATCTCGTTGGAGTGAGATGACAGCGACTGCGCTAGCGACTCGACTTGATTCGGGTGGAACAGCGCGTTCTGCGATCCGTGGACGAGCAGCATGGCGAACGGCTGAGGGATCGTCGACAGGTTTGCTGCTGCGCCATGCGCGTCCTTGCTCTTCAAGACGCCGCGTATCAGCAGTCGCAAGAGCTCAGAGTTGTTGCAAGTGTCACCACCACCATCACCTCCCCCGACAAAGAACTCTCTCCTCGTGCGGAAGAACGTCTCCATCGCTGCGCGACGACTGGGAACCACCTGCGTGAGGTAGTGCTCGCTGAACAGCAGCGATAAAATGGCTTCGTGAAGCGGCATGGCATCGCTTGACGGACGATGCAGCAACGCACGAAGGCTCTGCATGTTGCTGCGCACGGCGTCGCTGATGCTCACGACGCTGTTGATCAACACAAGCCCGCGTAATGAGTGCGCGAAGCTCTGGAGCGATGGGGAGCTGGATGCGTTGAGCGGGACGTTCATGCCGAGAAATTGCAGCGCTGTGCTTGCGCCGGTACCGATGCCGATGAGGTACTGCGGCACGGCTCCGACTCCAGTCTTTGGCTGGACAAGCCACTCGCGCGATTGCGTCGTGAGGTGGTTGAGCAGCTTCCCGTACGCGTCAGCTGTAACGTCGCTGGACCAGGCCGTCGACTTCTTGGAGCGCGTTGGGTGGCCGCACAGGAGAACTTTTCCTCTCGGGAAGTGGACCAGCAACGGATCGAAGAACGTAGCTAGCGTCTCGAGACTCTGGAAGACGTCGATAAAGACAGTGAGGCGGAACGGCGCGAGCGTGGCCGGAGCGTCGTCCAAGTCCAACAGATCGCTGTCGTGCTCGCTGCTCTTTGCGGCCAACACCTGGAGGAAGACGGCGCGGAGACGAGCAGATTCCTCATTGGTCTCGGTCTTTGCGGTCGAGTCCACGTCGTGGGTGAGGATCCTGTACGAGATCGCGTGCTCGTCATCAATGTCGAAGACTCGGTCAGCTGAGTCCACCCTGAACCCCATTACGTGGCTGTGATCATCTCGCTTGTGGGGAGATACTGATTTGAGCGGAAGACGAGCGATGCCTTCAGTCGCGGGGGATCCGTTCTGCCCGCCTGGAGAGCGAGTGCTGGCGTTGTTGTTCTCCTCCTCCTCGCCAACTGACGACTCGAAGAAGCCGGGACTCGATGCCACTAGCGACGACAACTGGAATTGCTTGCCGCGCTTGTGGCCTCGGCGGCGCTGCAGGCTTTCGAGTTCACTCAGAGCGCGTTTGCTCCGTGCATGGGCCCAGTCGGGCAACGTTACCTGCGGCTTCTTCCTGCTCTTTGGTACAGTCATGACAACAGGACTCCCTCCATTCTCGATGCCTTGAGGACGACTCCGCAAAGGCGACTCCACTGGTTTATGCGTCTTCTTGCCGGTTGGCGATGTACTCACACCGCCGGGATTGGTCGCCGCCGCAAAGAAGCGGATGAAGTCGTCCCGCGAGCAGTACATCCGCGACTTGCCGAGCGTGAGCAGCTCGAGACAGTCGCTGGCGTCCCGCTCATCCCAGATCGTCGCTGGCGACCGCAGGTGCAGGTCGTCGAGCGCCGCCAGGAGGTCGTCCACGCCGACAACCCCACCTGCGCTGCGGTCGAAGTGCTGGTAGGACGCGGCCAGTTCCACGCCGCGAGCCTGCGCCGCCGCCAGCACCTCCCTCAACGCCTCCAGCGCCCGACATACCCGCGAGTTGGCACCAGACGCGTTGTCATCGCTGGGATCGCTCTGTCGCCCTCGCAGTGGGCTCTTCATGCCTGTGAGGCGCCTGCAATGCAAGTTGCGTCGACGTTGAAGTGTCGCTTCATGTCCTGATGGTGGCGAGCATACCGGTCTCAGATAGCATACCGATATCGAAGCCGGTAAAGCGATCTGTGACGTGTGCGGACGTTGAAAAGGCACAGCTCGGCTGTAAATATCCACCAATCACAGGCGTGAAATCGTCGAATCGGCGCGTTCTCGCCCAATCCGAAGCGCGTATTTGTAGAACGTGAGCACGTTGAAGAGGTCCGTGATGCGCATTTTGAAGCCGCCGTTTCCTCGGTCAGCTCACGCTCGGGGCGGACGTCAACCCGCCCACAGGTCGCCTCATTCCCGCATTTGCTCTCGACGGCGCACCCAGCAACTCCGCGACCGCGAACGACAAGAAACAGGCAACAGATATGGGCAACTTTGCCTCGAGTGCGCTCGTGAGCTCGGCCACCGCCTCGGACTATGCGATGGACAAGCAGCAGGTCTCGCTCTGGTCACTCCCGACCGCGTGGCTGGCGACGGCGGTGGCTTCTGTCAAGACGGCGGTCACAGCGTCGGCGGCGACGACCGCTCCGGCCTTCGACGACTGCGACCTGTTGGCGATGGCTCGCCCCGACCTGTGGGAGCTATGTGCCAGCGTCGTCAAAGACGACGACTGCGAGTCGTGCATGACCGACGCGACTGACGCGCTCACCGACTCGGAGAGCGACCGCGACTCGGAGAGTGACCGCGACTCGGAGAGTGAGGACGAGGTCGACGACGACTTCTTTGACGCAGTGGGTGACATCGCTTGCGGGGTTGACACGCTTCGGATCGATGAGGACGAGCAATGCACCACCACGGACAACACGCCAGTGGAGAAGGAGGTTGCAAGCGACTGCCACTGCAACGCGCTGGTTGAGCGGCTGCACTGCTTGGCGGCGGCGCCTACGTCCTCAACCGCGCGCATGCTCCTGTTCCTGGACGACTACATGTGCCCCTGCGGTGACTGCCCGAACGCCAAGCGGATCGCCAGCGACGTGGATGTCTCGGGTCTGTGGACAAGTGAGCAGCACAAGCGCAGCCTCACGCGGCTGTTGCAAGCCTTCGCAACGTACAATGAGGTCATCGGTTACGACTGCGAGATGTTGGCGGCCGCCAGCGAGTGCTTGCGCATGTGGAACGGCGCCGAGGATCACGCGTTCACGTCTTTCGTCATGCTGTTCGAGTGAAGACTGCCTGTTGCTACGGCCACACCAGCTGGGATGCAAGCTTTCACGACCTCCGGCGTTGGATCCCCACTCGGTTGGACTTGTCGACGCGATCGCTTGGCACGGGTTCTCACGGCGGCGGACGCTGGTCGCACTCGCTCTCCCTCATCACGGAGAGTTGAGAGGACCGGTCGTCTTCTGCCAGAGACCTTCGTCAGGCGGCTCTCGTCGACTTGGTCGCTCGGAGGCAAAGCGCGGGAGCGAGATCGGAGCCCTCATCACGGCTCTGAACTTGCTCTTGCCACTGCCTCCGCAGTGATGCCCGACCGAGTGAGCGAGCAGCAGTGAGCGAGTGCTCGAGCCCTCATCACGGCTCGAGCGTCGCGCTCGCTGCCCCTTGCCATGGGGATCCAGCCCACCGGCAGTGTCTCGACATCTCCCGCTCCCCAGCGGACGTCCGCACCAGGCGACTCGACAGTCCCCACTCGTCCCTATTTATCCGCCCGTCGCGTTCCTTTTGGCGCCGTCGCACTCGATCGACGCGCGTGTCCAAGCTGCAGCGAGTCCTCGCCCGCCGCTTGTATTTATCAGTCCAAACATTAAAATAATACAGCTGAAGCACCACCCACCACACCTCGCGTCGACTTGATGCTCAGACCCACTCGGCAGCAGCCGCGCGCCGCTTCTTGGTTCTCTGCTCACCACCCTGACCGTTGCCACCTTGGGCCTCGCCGCCGCCTTGCTGGGCTTCGACCTGCGTGCGGATCGAGTCCACGCGCATCACCTGCCGGAAGCAGATGCTCTCGGCCAGGTACCGCGGCATGGTGCCCTGCCAAGTCCACAGCCATCGTCCAGCACTGTTAGTTCATCAGCATCCACTTCGGCCTCGAGGCTCCCTCACACGCACCTTAAAGTCTGCGCGGACGACGCACGTGAGCTGCGTGGTCTCCACCTCGTTGGCGGTCGGGATCGTGGCACTGGCGGTCGTCTCGGCCGTGGCTGAGGCGGTCACGACGCCTTTGCCCAGCTGCTTGCCGGCCATGCGCCTCATCTCGTCGCTCGGCTCGCCAGGCTCGACCAGCATCCCGCCCGAAGCGAACGCCATGCGCACGACGCCGCGCACCTCGGGCACGTCCGGCCGCGGCACCGACTCGAGCAGCACGGCGAACGTGTCGGCGCGGCCCGTGCGCTCCACGAACCCGTGCAGGTCGCACGAGTCGCGCGGCTTGACAAGCCACGCGGGCCAGAGCGACAGCTTGCCGCAGCTGCGGTACAGCACCGCCTTGCCTTCATCGAGCGGCTCGACCTCGCGCACGACGTGCTGGGCGGGGGACGCCGAGCCGTCTTCGCTGTGCTGGAGGCTCGGGGCCGTCGTCTCAAGCGACTTGAGGTACGCGAACACCTCGCGAGGCGCGCGCCGCACGCGCACGACCGCCTTCATCTCGACCAGCTTGTTGTTGCGGTCGGCGAACGCGCGCGACCGGCGGTACACCTGCACCTCGGCACCGTCGTCCGCGTCGCCGGAGGGACTCGTCTTCTTGTACAGCTCCCACTCGCGCGCGTGGGCCGCGCCGTTGACGCGCAGCAGCCGCGCGAGGCCGCGGGCCACGACGCGCGCGTAGTAGATCTTCATGAGCTGGCTGTCGCGGTGGGCGACCTGGCCGACCATCGCGTCGAACTCGGCGGGCGACACGCCTCCTTCTTGGTCCGCGTCCTCGTCGTCCGACTCGCCCTGCGCCTTCTCCTCCTCGTCGTTGTCGTCCGCGTCGACGGCGTCGATCTCCTCGGCGATTTTGTCCGTGGGGATGGCGGCGCTGTCCCTGGCCGCGTTGGTCTTGAGCATGCGCGTGGGCAGCTTGTGTCTCGGCTTGGGCTGCTTCTTGCCCTCGCTTGCGTCGCCGCCCTCCGCCTCTTCGGCCACGACCGACTTCTTCTGCCACTGGAACTTGTCGTTGTCGGCCACCTCGGTCGCCAGCAGCTCGACGTGCGCGCGTATCCAGCGCCGCAGCACGCCCAGCGCTCCCGCCCGCCCGCTGACGGCGCCGACGGCCGCACCGGTGGCGCTAAAGACCGCCGTGCTGCGGAACGAGCACGTGCTGCAGCGACTGCTGCCGCTGCTGCCCGCGTGCGTCCAGAGCTGCGACAGCCGCGGCGCGAGGTTGCTGCGCGAGATGGCGCTCTCGCGGCGCTGGTCGTTCTCGAACTGCTGGCAGACGGCGTCGTAGAGCCGCACGAGCCGCGGGCGGTTGCGCGCCAGGAAGGCCGCGAACGGCGCCATGTACAGCTCGCCGCGCGCACCCTCGACGCCGTTGGCGAGCGACTGCAGCAGCTTGGCGGCCAGAACCAGCGCGCGGTGCACGCGCCTACTGGGCGGCGCGCCGTTGGGCGTCAGCCCCATGGCCTGCGGCGCCACGAGCGCCGGGCAGATGAACCGCAGGAAGAGGAGTCCGCCGAGGTGCAGCAGGAACTCGTCCCTGGCGGCGGTGGCGGCCGTGGAGGACGAGGACGAGGACCGCAGCAGCGACGGTGTGCTGCTCCGACTGCTGCCGGCTGGCGTGGCGCCCGTCAGGTCCTCGTCGATCGAGCTGAGCCGCGGGAGCGACCGGGCTGAGCCGTTCCCGACCGACATGCGGCCGTCGTCTTCCAGCGAGGACGGGGCGGAGCCCGAGGCGTCGGCGCTGGTGGCCGCGCGGTCCATGCGGCTGAAGGAGCTGAGTCTCGGGAGCAGCGAGAGCGCCGGGTCGACGCTCATCCCGCTGCTGGCGCGGTGCAGCCTGGCGTCGCGCTCCAGCAGGCGGCGCATCTCGACCTCGAGCACGCGGTAGACCTTGGCGACCTGGTAGGGGAAGAGAGGCGCGGCCGCGAGCAGCCGGTCGAGCACGCGCTCGGCCAGGGCCTCGAGCCGCCGCTGGTTGTCCGGCAGGCTGTCGGAGGGCCCCAGGTAGTGCGGGTTGACTTCGTACGGGCAGCCCGTGGGGCCCCCTCCGTCTGCTGCTCCTCCTCTGGCGTCGTCCTCGTCGACCAGGTCGGCCACAACGTCGGCCAGCGCCGACGAGAGGAAGTCCGCGCCGAGGTCGCACGTGTACTCGCGCAGCAGCTGGACGGGTAGGGCGGGCGTGTAGGGCGAACGTGTATGGCGTTAGAAGGGTGGCCGATGCGGGGGCGAGACGGACCTGCGCGCACGCACCGCTGTGGTGGCCGAGTTGGCGCGGAAGAGCTCGTTCCAGTTGTACGTGGCGGCCATCTCGCGGTACATGAGCAGCCCGAGCAGCTTGCGCAGCTGGTCCTCGTAGTCCTCGAACACGACCAGCAGCGCGCGCACCACGCGCGCGTCCGCGCCGCCCTCGGGGCTCTGCCGCGTGCATACAGTCCGATCCGTCGCGTCAGCTCTACACGTTCACGGCCCGCCCTACACGTTGCGGAGCCAGGCGGCACGCACCGCCGTCAGCGCCGTGGCCAGGCGGAACTCGGGGTCGTGCACCAGCGCGAACACGAGCGCGCCGTCGGCGTCGTCGGCCGCCAGGAACTCGAGCGCCGAGCGCGCCGTCACGTCGCCCGCGGCCCGCGCGCTTGCCCGCCCGCCGGGGCTGCGCGCCACCTTGCGCTTGCGGCCCGCGCGGGCGTCCGGCGGGCCCTCGCGCCGCCGCCCGAGCCCGCTCGCGAACGCGCGCAGCAGCTGCATGCGGAACGTGTAGGGCCGCTGGTCTGCCTGCGCGTCGGGCGGTCGCGACTGTGGCGTCCCCGCTGTCGCGCAACGTGTAGGGCGAACGTGTAGGGCGGCAGGAAGGAAAGGATGAACCCACTGTGGGGCATTGTAGAGGCACGGCCGCTGCATTTCCTATCAGTTCATTCGGTGAAGAGATGACTTGATGACTGCAGCGGGCACTGATATGAATGCATCACTTGGCAGACTGCGCTGAAATTTTGCACAGATGGCGATATGGATGGCGACTTGACTCGCGTAACGTAAGGCGGAGCGGGTCTGCAACTCGGTGGATTCCGCCGCCCAACGCATCTCCTTCTATTTAATAACTAAACGCAGTACTTGTATTTCTATGTGGTCCACCTCACACTAGCGTGGGCCACGCCTCAATCCCCCCCCCACCGCCCCCACGTGGCGCCACTTCGGATCGGTCTCACGCAGGGCGGCGACACCATGCAGGGCGGCTACGGCGGCGGCTACGACCCGCAGCAGGCGCAGTACGCGCAGCAGCAGCAGCAGTATGGACAGCAGCAGCAGCAGCAGTATGGGCAGCAGCAGCAGGGCGGGTACGACCAGTACGGGCAGCAGCAACAAGGCGGGTACGACCAGTACGGACAGCAGCAGCAGGGCGGGTACGACCAGTATGGACAGCAGCAAGCCCCGCAGCAGTACGGCGGCGGCGGCGCGGCGCAGCTGGCGGGCATGCAGCCGCAGGAGTGGGACTTCCACGGCAACGAGGCCAAGGACGGCGTGCGCTTCTCGTGGAACTCGTGGCCGTGCACCAAGCTGGAGCAGACGCGCTGCGTGGTGCCCACAGGCTGTCTGTACCAGCCGCTGAAGCCCATCGACGGCATGCCGCCGGCCGTCGAGTACGACCCGGTGCAGTGCAAGGCCTGCGCGGCCGTGCTGAACCCGTTCTGCCAGGTGGATTTCGTCTCCAAGCTCTGGGTCTGTCCGTTCTGCGTCGCGCGCAACCACTTCCCGCCGCACTACGCCGAGAACATCACGCAGGAGAACCTGCCGGCCGAGCTCATCCCGCAGTTCTCGACGCTCGAGTACGAGCTGCAGAACCGCCAGGCCGGGCCACCCGTCTTCGTCTTCTGCATCGACACATGCGTGCCCGAAGACGAGCTGGAGGAGCTCAAGGACGCCATCCAGCAGACGCTCAACCAGCTGCCGCCCGACGCGCTCGTGGGGCTCGTCACCTTCGGCACCATGGTGCACGTGCACGAGCTCGGGTTCCCGGAGATCCCCAAGTCGCACGTCTTCCGCGGCAACAAGGACTTCACGGCGCAGCAGGTCTACGACATGCTCGGGCTCTCGGCCGCCGGCCAGCAGCAGCGCAAGCCCATGGGCGCGCCGCAGCAGCCGCAGGCGCAGCAGCCCAACAACGCCTCGCGCTTCCTGCTGCCCGTCTTCGAGTGCGGCTTCAACCTCGAGTCCATCCTCGAGGACCTGCAGCGCGACCCGTGGCCCGTGGCGGCCGACCAGCGCGCGCAGCGCTGCACGGGCGTCGCGCTCTCGGTCTGCGTCGGCCTGCTCGAGGCCACGTACCGCGGGCAGGGAGCGCGCATCATGATGTTCGTGGGCGGCCCGCCCACGGTCGGCCCCGGCGCGATCGTCAACCGCGACCGCAAGGAGGACATCCGGTCGCACACGGACCTGCAGAAGGACAACGCGCCGCTGACCAAGAAGGCGCTGGCGCACTACCAGTCGCTGGCCGCGCGCTGCGTCGGGTCCAACCACGTGGTCGACATCTTCGCCTGCTCGCTGGACCAGAGCGGCGTCATGGAGATGAGCGCGTGCGTGCACAAGACGGGCGGCGTGATTGTGCTGGCCGACTCGTTCGGCCAGTCCGTCTTCCGCGAGTCCTTCCGCCGCATGTTCAGCAAGTTCTCGGAGGAGGCGGCCGACTGCGACCGCGACCACCTCACGATGGCCTTTGCGGCCTCGCTCGAGGTGCTCACGAGCCGCGAGTTCAAAGTGGCGGGCGCCATCGGCCCGTGCGCAGCGCTCAAGCGCACGGGCGGCGCGTCCAAGAACGTGTCGGAGGTCGAGATCGGCGTGGGCGGCACCAACACGTGGTCCATGGGCGGCATCGACCCCAACACGACCATCGCGCTGTACTTTGACGTGTCCAACCAGGCGGCGCTGCCTCCGGGCAAGGCGCGCTACATCCAGCTCATCACGCGCTACCAGCACGCGAGCGGCAAGTACCGCACGCGCGTGACGACGATCTGCGGGCCCTGGACCGTGGACCCGAACGACACGGCGTCGCTCGGCCGCGGGTTCGACCAGGAGGCGGCCGCCGTGCTGCTCGCGCGTATCGCTGTGCATCGATCGGAGCAGGGCGAGGAGCAGCTGGACATCATGCGCTGGATCGACCGGTCGCTCATCCGGCTGGCCGCGCGCTTCGCTGACTTCCGCAAGGACGACCCGTCGAGCTTCCGGCTGACGCCCGAGTTCGCCATCTTCCCGCAGTTCATGTTCCACCTGCGGCGGTCGCAGTTCCTGACCGTGTTCGGCTACTCGCCGGACGAGAGCGCGTACTACCGGCACTGCCTGCTGCGCGAGAGCACGACCAACTCGCTCGTCATGATCCAGCCGTCGCTGCTCAGCTACTCGTTCAACGGGCCGCCCGTGCCGGCGTTGCTGGACGCGACGAGCGTGCGGTCCGACACGATCCTGCTGCTCGACTCGTTCTTCTACGTGGTCGTCTTCCACGGAGACACGATCGCGGCGTGGCGCGACCAGAAGTTCCACGAGGACCCGCAGCACATCAACTTCAAGAACCTGCTCGAGGCCCCGCAGGCCGACGCGCAGCTCATCATGGACTCGCGCTTCCCCGTGCCGCGCTACATTGTGTGCGACCAGCACAAGTCGCAGTCGCGCTTCCTCATGGCCAAGCTCAACCCGTCCGTGACGCACAACAGCATGGACGGGCAGGGAGAGGTCATCTTCACGGACGACGTGAGCCTCAAGGTCTTCATGGAGCACCTCATGAA
>JAADYB010000391.1:0-22134 GCA_023338075.1 Phytopythium litorale
CTGGAGTCAAATGCGAATCGAGCCAAGTCTTTGTCGACTCCAGCGTCATCGGTGCTCGCCGACTTCACAGTCGATCGGGATGTGATATCGACCATTTTCGGTTTTGCTGCCGAGTGCCTCCGCCGACGAGTGTATTGCTACGAGTGGAGCAGCGGCTTTGAGTGGAATCAGACGAATGGGGTTAGCGAAGAGGACGAGTCGAGTCAGGAGGGGGAATCGAGCGACCATGGTGAGTGAGATGAGGACGGCGAGTAGCGGCAATATTCTCTCACAAGATTGCCACCAAGGGCACGATTGGGAAGAAGACCCGCACTTTGCTCAGCCCAAGGCCAATGCCTCACCTGTCAACGCCAGCAAGTTTGCAGTTTGCCTTCAGTGCCGCTCGAGTAACTTGTGCCAACCAACTTCTGAATGTATCAGCTCATCAAGACGATCAGCATTTGGCTTTCCAACTGAGTGCGTCTATCGTCACGTGCATACGACGCATGAAGGACACTCAATTGGAGGGAGGGGGCGGTGAGAGACCAGGACGATGAGATTGGAGCCGCCGCTCTTTGACGGTGGCAGCGCCATTCAATCGTTGATACTTCACCTCACAGCCATGTTCATGGCACATTGAGGTCAGCATTCTCGGCAGCAAGCGCATGCTCACTACGCAGGAGCAGATCCCCACTGAAGACGGTCGTCCAGTAGCTTGACGAGGCGGTGGTGCTTGCCGTGCGTGATCGCCAGAATGCGTCTCGCCTCCGACAAGTACTCGCGTGACTTGTCGCCTGAACCGGTGGAGCGAGACTGCGCGAGCAGGTCACCCAGAGTGAACAAATGGAGCCCCGTCATCGGGTGATTGCTCGCGTACGCCCTGCGGTACACCTGGAGCACCAACTCGCCGTGCCGAAGCGCGTCCCGCGTGCTTCCACGATCCATCTCGGCGCTAAAGAGTGTCGACAGCGTCTGCAGCAGGGATATGTTGTGCGGATGCAGCACCTCGCGCTGCGTCTTCAGCAGCTTTTCCAACTCCTGGATGCGGTGGCGAGGGTTCGATGCGCGAAACGCCTCCGTGGCTTGCTGGATCTGCTCGTGCTGCTCCTTGGGCCAATCCGCCTTCGGTACGCCTGACACGTCGCTGTCCAGGAACGCATCGCGACTTGCCGGGTCATTTAAGGGCTCGGAGCACCGAGTGCACGCGCACGTGAAGTGGTACTTGAGCTGCAATCGCTGCTGCCTCTGGGCTCTGGGAAGCGCGACGTCGACTGCATCAAGACGCACAAGGCGTCAGACTACACTGATTCACGAAGTCCGAGGTGCTAGCAGCACGACATACCATAGGTTTGGACCAGCTCTTCACCCGCATCGATCGTTCGGATGGCGCGCACCTCCAGCATGTGCGTCTTCGGCGAGTACCTGATAGCAGTCAGGCCAAGTGAGCGACTCGGTCCGAGACTTCGGCGGCCGTCGGAGCGACGCACGTGACGGCGCAGTTGGGCTCGCAGCTGTGGTTGATCATGGCGCCGAGCGGGAAGCAGCCGGCGCCGACCTCGAGCAGGAGCTCGTCGCAGATGGAGAAGTTGTTGTTCTGGAAGCGGCTGAGCATCCGCTGCAGCTCCTGCACCGGCAGCGAGGCTGCCGCACCCGCAGTGAGACTCTACTTCCCGCCGCCCCACTGCCATAGCGTGTGGACGCACCGTCGACGAGCTGGAGCTTGCCCGCGAGCGTCGCGAGGAGCAGGTTCTCGTGGCTCGCCACGTCCTCCTCGAACCACACGAGGTCCGTGATCCCGCCGCGGTCCTCGCTCTTACCGCGTCCAAGGCGCCGCATGACCCTCCCGAGCATGACCACGTCTGACACTTGGTCCGCGTGCAGTTTGAGTGCCGCGAGCTGCTTGAGGCGCGCGCACTCGGCCTGGTGGTCGGGCTTCCAGTCCTGCACCTGGCACCCGCGCGAGCCTGCCGCCCGCGTCAGCCGCCGCTCCGCATCGCACACCGAGCGCACGCGCGGGTCACGCACAGTAGTAGGCGGTCTGGCAGCGCCCGCAGCGGCTGAGCGCGACGCTGCCGTCGCCCGCGCGGAAGCACTTGTGGCAGTGCGTCGCCCACAGCGCCGACTGCAGCACCGCCGCGGCCGGCGCGTCCCGCAGCAGCAGCTCGCCTGCTTGGGCGCCCGCCGGCACCACCACGCGCCGTCCGCGGTCCCCCGCCACGTCCTCGCTGCTGTCGCTCCGCTCTCCGCTGCCTGCGCGCGCCACGAGGACCCGCGCGGCGGCGGCGTCCAGCCTCCTCCCCGCCATATTGCGCCAATGTGGCGTTCTTGGGAGGTGATGGCGTATACATTCGCGAGGGATCGCGTTAACCTTGTCAGAGCACGAACAGTATCGTACTTGTTCGAAGATGCACGGTTCACGTTGCTCTGAAGGTTGGTGGATGTTAGCGGGTGCTGCCGGGCGTTGGGGGCGGCGCGCGGCCCACTTTGGTGTGTGCGCAGTGTATTCCTTTTTCCCTTGCTTGCGGCGCGGGTGACCATCACTCCGGTCCCTTCTCTCCGTTTCCTCGGGCGGCGGGGGGCGGCACAGCAGTTGACGGCCGGGCCGGCGCCGAGGCGACTTGCGCGTGCCACTGGCGGCCGCACGCGCACCCGCGGAGCGTCCGCGCCCCGGAATTTATCACGCGCGCGGCCGGACGCGCCCAGCGGCGGACTCGCGGCTTCCGGCGGCTTCCTGGGGGCCGAGCGGCGGCAGGTAACTGACCGCGCACTTTCGCGCACTTTCCAGAGGGGGGCGGCGTGCCATGGCCGCCGGGGACGCGCGGCGGGTGGCCCGGAGGCGTTTTTTACACTTGGGAGGTGCTTTCCGAGGCGTTCGGGCCCTCGGCGGGCCTCCGCCGCGCGTTCTCGGCTGGTCGGGCCTCCGGAACGCGTAATTTACGCTCAAGACCGGGAATTTACGCCTTAGCGGCGATCCCCGAGCGCCCGAGCGCCGAGCCCCCCTCCGACACGCAGAGTTTACCTACTTGAGCATGAGACTGACCTGTGTGGCTGCTTTCCGTGTCCTCGTCACGTGATTTGGTCTTGCTTTCGGGCCGAGCAGGTGCTGAGGGGCGGATTGGGTCATTCCAGACTCGAAGTCGTGCCCTAGACGAAGAGCAAGCTCCCAGAGCCGTGCGTTCGAGCCCCGAGCTACTGCAGGACGTGGACAGGGTGGAGAGAGATAGGAGGACGCCGAACGAGTCAACCGCAGCCGGTTCCTCATGTCTATCAACCAGCAGTCGATGCCTCCGGTTCCTCAGTATGCTTCCAGTGGGCCGGTTGCCTCTTCCTCGGACACGACAGCCGCTTCTTCGAACGTATGAGCCTGGATACTCATGGCAGCAGCGGGGCAGCGGACGCAGACATCTAACAACCGAGTGCTGTGCCAGACTATGAACACCACGACAGACGCCTCCGCTGGGTCGATCCAAGCCAACGCTGGCACACTGGACATGAGCAGCGCTGCTGCGTCAGGTACAGGGACCCCGACTGCGGTGTCGGCAGCGATCGCAGGTGGGGCAATGGACTGGAGAGACAAGGATGCGGATCGGAGTGCGCGGCAACAGATCGCGCGCATCATGTACGCTGATGCCGGCTTTCGCCCGCTGTCGATGGATTGGGCGTGCTCTGACAGTCGTTGCGCGACCGCCGTAGCCTCACGCTGATCATGAGGAGCTCGAATCGGCCTGCGTCTGTGAACTACAACCCCAGAGAGATCGCGAGGAGACTAGAGCACACGCTCTACATGAGCGCGGCGTCCAAGGAAGAGTACAGCAACGTGCAGACGCTAAAGGTTCGGCTTCAGCAAGCGCTCGACAATTCAAGGAGGCGGCAAATCCTCCAACGGCAACAGCAACAACAGCCAGCGACGCAGCAGCAGCAGCAGCAGCAGCAGCCACAGGGCGGTGTCGCGACGATGCAGACGGACATGACGACCCAGCAGATTCAAGTTCAGCAGTTGCAGCAGCAGCAACTGCAGCTGCTTCAGCGACAGCAGGCCCAGATGGCTGCGCAACTGCAGACTCAGCGGAACAGTTTCTCGGGGGTGCCCTTCGTCGGGTCGCCGGGAGGTATCGCCCAGCAGCAGCCGCAGCAGGTCGGGACCAGCCAGCCACTTCAGATGCCGATGTCCATCTCGCAGATGCCGGTGTCGGCGCCTTCGTCCATGACGATGCCGAACACGAGTGCAGCGCCGACCACCCCTAGCGGGATGGGAAACTCGATTTTGGACGAGTTGGAGCGCGAGGCAGACGAGATGGCGAACGGGGTCAGCGACGAGCCGATCGCCATGCCGGAGTCCGAGCTGCAGGTGCCAGCTGCGATCGCCATGCCGGTAACGTCGAACTTCTCGAGTGTTCCTGTGTCGGGTGCGCCGGCAAATATGGTTCCCAGTCCGTCCAACGGATCCTTCAACGCCGTTCCACTGAGTATGCCAGCGGAGATCGGTGTGGGCGTGACGCCGTCGATTCCAGCCTCTTCATCGTTTGTCCAGCCAACGACCTCGACTATGATGGCCGCGGCTCCGGCGGTATCGGCTGGAACGAATCTGTACCACGGCATGAACTTGACGGGTCCACAGATCCAGCAGATCCAGCAGATCCAACAGATGCAACAGCTTCGACGAATGCAACAGATGCAGCAATTGCAGCAGCAGCAGCAGCAGCAGCAGCAACAGCAACAGCAACAGCAACAGCAACAGCAACAGCAACAGCAACAGCTTCAGCAGCACCAACAACAGCAGCAGCTCGCAGCCAATGCGGCCGCTGGGATGGGTGTGGCACAAGCTCAAGCCGTGCTAGGCGGCACACCTCGACAAGCTGGCACACCAGGCATGATGCCAATGAACGAGGCATCAATCGCGCAGAAGCGTGAGGAGCTGAAGCGACGTCTAATCCAGCTGAAGCATGCGCGGACGTGCACCGCTGGCGACTGCACCGTCGACTACTGCAATCGCACGAAGGCGCTGCTGGCGCACGTGTCTCGCTGCGCGAACGCACAGTGCACCACGATCGGGTGCAAATCGACGCGACAGCTGCTTTCCCACTTCCGCAAGTGTCGGAATCTCCAGTGTGATGTCTGCAGCGCGATCCGCCCACCGATGAACGAGAACGAGCAGCAGCTCGTGCTTCGCAGACAACAAGAGCGGCTATGCATGCTCCGGCACGCGAGTACGTGCGCACTGCCCCAGTGTGTACTTCCCTACTGTGCCGGGATGAAGGTGTTGTGGAAGCACATCTGCGATTGCCACCAACGGCAATGCAGAACGGACCACTGCATCTCGTCGCGCTACGTCTTGTCGCACTTCAAGCAGTGCAACAAGATGATTTGCGAAGTTTGCGGGCCTGTCCGCAAGGCAATCAAGATCGTCGACTCATGCCGGAGCAATCCTGGACAGCTCCAGTCGATCGTTAGTCAATGCCCAGACACCGTTCGGGGCTTGATCAAGATTATGAACACGAATCTGCAGAATGCAGGATCACCCGGGGCGGGATTGACGGGCGACAGCGCACTTGCGAACCAGATGAAGGCTGGCGTCAACGGAGGCACACCCACGGCTGGCAAGCTCCAGATGGACCAGGCGACTGGGCTGCAATCGTCGTCGGCAAACCTGTCGGACGGAGTCGTCAAACTTGAAGCTAATGGAGGCAAGATGTCGGCGAATACCGGCGCGGGCAATGCTCATGCCACATCTCTCAAGTCTCCGAGCGCTGGTTCGAGCGGAGCAACGCCATCCGGTGTCGAGATGAAGGCGTTAGCTGCAGGGGACGATTCCAAGAAGAAGCCGCTGAAGCTGCAAACCGAGAAGGAGAAAAAGATGCGGCGCAAGGAACAGGCCAAGATCTTCAAGGCTCGGGTCCAGGCCAGAGCTCAGGCCGCTGCAACTGGTGGCACGCCCACTTCGACAGCCGCTGGCATCAGTGCTGTCGATGCAGCAACTGCACTTGGGACAAAGAAGGAGGCTCCACATGCTACTAGCACGATCCAGGTTCTTCCGAATGGGCTCGTGGTCCGAGGAAGAACAGCGAACCTCCGCAACGAGAACCATGTCAACCACCAGGACATTTCGTTCTTGGACTCGATGACGGAAGGACAGCTGGACGAGCACATTCGCTCGCTTCGGTTCAACTTCTGCGGCCACATCACGCTGACGGAGCTGAAGAACCGATTGATGCCGCTCTTGACCAAGCTCATGGACAGCGAGTACGGCTGGACGTTCAACAACCCGGTCGACCCTGTGCAGTGGAACATCCCGGACTACTTTGACATTATCAAGTGTCCGATGGACCTCGGCACGATCAAGAAGCGACTCGAGAACGAGCACTACAACAGCGTGGAGGCGTTTGCCGGCGACGTGCGTCTTGTGTTCGAGAACTGCATCGAGTACAACAGCAGCACGAACAAGTTCAACATCGCCGCGAAGCAGCTCCTGTCGTCGTTCAACAAGGCACTTGCATCGCTCAAGAACCAACTGGAGAAGCAGCTATTCAAGCGCTGCGAGCAGCGCCGCGAGGAGATGTGCCAACTCTGTGGCGGTGAGTCGTTCAAGTTCGCGCCTTGCATGCTCTTTTGCAGTGGTCCCTGCGGCGGTCGGATCCGGCGGCATACGCACTATTACAGCGATCCTCGCGGTGAGCATCACTGGTGCTCAAGTTGCTTCAAGCAGATGAAGGACGGACCGATCGACATGTCGCTCCTACCTCAGCTGTCGAGTGCAGCGGTAACTGAGGGCGGTGATGCGGCTGGCGGGGCTGTCGCGCCGTTAGCGCCGTTCGATGGCGTGCTGAAAAAGTCGTCGCTCGTCAAGCGGAAGAACAGCGAGGTTGCTGAGGAGCCGTGGGTCGAGTGCGACTCGTGCAAGCTGTGGTATCACCAGATCTGTGCGCTGTTCAACGAACGCAACCACGCGATCTCCGGGGAGCAGGAGCCATTTGTGTGTCCGATTTGCGTCAAGAAGCAGCGCGCGAATGGCGTAAAACCGTCTCTCGAGAACGGTCTCAAGGCGCGCCGCCTGCCGATCACGCGGATGGCCAAGCTCATCGAAACGCGGGTGCTGAATGCGATCGCGACGGCGCACAAGGAAGAGGCGATTCGCTTGGGGAAGATGGGCAACTCGGACAGCATTGGTTTTTCGTCGGGCGTGGTGGAGTCGACGTCGGAGACACAGTTCGGTATCACCATCCGGGAGGTGCTAAGTGTCGACAAGCAAGTCCAAATCAAGCCCAAGATGGGCAAGCTGCTGGCGGAGCACTACGGAAAGTCGAAGAAGACCGCTGGTGACACTGAGGCAGTGGCCCAGCCAAAGTCGCTGAAGCGCCAGCGGTCGGGCGAAGGGACCAAAAAGAAGAAGCAGGCGCAAAAGAACAGTGCCGCGCTGTCCGCCGGCCTGGAGCTGGAGCTGACGTACCGCTCGCGGTGTATCTGCGTTTTCCAGGAGCTGGACGGCGTCGACGTGCTCATCTTCACGCTGTACGTCCAAGAGTACGGGCCGGACTCGCTCGACCCGAATGCGGGGCGTGTGTACGTGTCGTATCTGGATTCGGTCAACTACTTCCAGCCAAAGAAGCTGCGCACGCTCATGCACCAGCACGTGATGCTCGGCTTCTTGGAGGACTGCAAGAACCGCGGGTTCCACACGTGCCACATTTGGTCGTGTCCGCCACTCAAGGGCGACGACTACATCTTCTTCTGCAAGCCCGAGAACCAGAAGATCCCCAAGTCGGCGCGCCTACGTCAGTGGTATCAGAAGCTGCTGCAAGAGGCCAAGAAGGAGGGGCTGGTGATCAACATGTCGAACCTGTACGCCGAGTACTACCTGAAGAAGAAGGCTGCGCATGAGCTGCCGTACTTCGAAGGGGACTACTGGCCGCGACTCGCTGAGGATCTGATCAAGCAGCTCGAAGAGAAGGGAGCTGGAGGGCGTAGCGATAAGCCTGGTGACGACGCGCCATCAGGAGGGGCCACCGCTTCCTTGCCGCCGTCGACGTCGTTGCCGACAGCACCGGACAGTGCGATGGGCAGTGGTGCAACCACTCCGGTTGCTCGATCACCAACGCCAAGCGATGCGAGTGCGCAGAGTGACGGCACGGCCGACGACCCACCAAGCGCGGCGGCGACTCCGACAGCGGCGGCGTCCAAGGCGGGCGTGAATGCCAAGAGCAAGAGCAAACGGACCAAGAAGGGTGCGGCGGCGGAGTCGTCCGGGACGATGACTCGCAGCAGCGCGAGCAAGGCTCGGTCGAAGAAGGGCGGGAAGCTTGGACGCGCGAACGGGAGTTCGAAGACGGTTGTGAACAATGACCCGCTGATGCAGAAGCTCAAGGGGATCTTAGAGCCGCAGAAGGACGACTTCTTCGTGGTGGATCTGCACCCGAAGTGCCACAAATGCGCCTCGCCGATTGTCCATGTTGGGTACTGGGAGCTCAAGACGCTGCCGCCGCCCGCAGAGGTGACGCAGTTGCTGGAAGCGGCCAAGAAGACGCGATCGTCGTCGTCGAGTGCGCGGAACTCGCCCCCACGGCATTACCACCACTACTACTGCGCGTCGTGCCACGAAGCCAACAAGACGCAGCTCTTGCATCGCGTAGAGGTCGCTGGGAACGGTGCCAAGCGGGCGAGAGATCTCAGCGCGCGGATCTTGCCGCTGAACGAGAAGGCGGCCACTGCGGAGCTGGCGGAGCTGGATCTGCAGGAGGTCAAGTTCGAGCTCTCACTAGAGTTTGTCGACCCCCAGCAGTCTACTAAGGATGTGGAGGAGGCAGCGAAAGCAGATAGCGACGAGAAGGCGCCAGGAGGTGATGTAGAGGAGAAGGAACCAGCGACGGAAGCGTCCAACGACCAGAGCGGAAGTGATGGGGTGGCAAAGACTGACGGCGACTCGAACGCGGCGACGACGAACCCCGCGGAGAGCGAGATGAAGACGGACGAGATCAGCAAGGCGACGGACAGCGACAGCTCGAGCCCGCCCGCTGCGATCGAAAGCACGGAGAAGAGCACGGTGTCGGCCGGCGACAAGGTGGACGACGATGTGATCATGCCGTGCGAGATCTTCGACACGCGAGAGGCTTTCCTGCTCTACTGCCAGAACAACCACTGCCAGTTCGACCAGATCCGGCGCGCCAAGCACTCGTCCATGATGGTCCTGTACCACCTGTTCAACCAGGGCACGACGGGCTTCACGTTCAACTGCACCAACTGCAAGATCACGCTGCTGAGCGGCAACCGCTGGAACTGCTCCATCTGCCCACTCTTCAACCTGTGCGACGCCTGCAACGCCAAGACGAAGCACGAGCACACGTTGCACTCGTTCAAGGTCGTTGCGATCCCTCGCCTGGACGACCAGCCGGTGGACGCAACGGCCGCGCTGACCTCCGCAGCGACTGGCGCCTCCACGAGCGCCGGGATGACGCGGGAGCCAGGCAGTTCCAAGCTCAAGCGCGCCAAGGTCGCCGACACGAAGGACCCCAAGGGCAAGAAGGGCGTGTCCGGTAGTGGTCGCAAGCGGAAGCTTGGGCAGACGGTGCCCGGGCAGTCTCAGCCGTCAGTCCCCGTGCCAGGCGCGGCGGCAGCCAGCTCGACCACTGCTGCCTCGCTGTCAGCATCAGTGTCGACACCTACGGCAGTCAGTGCCGCAGCGTCTGGCGCGGGCTCTGCAGCAGCGCCAGCTCCAGCCGCGGCTTCGTCAGACGCGAGTGGTCAGACCGCAGTGGCGGCTGCAAACGGCAACGGCTCGGCCGCGACGAGCGCCGAGGACGCGGCCAAGAAGCAGCGGCGCATCCACAACATCGACCCGCAGCTCCTGGTGCAGCTGGAGCACGCGAGCAGCTGCACGGTGCCCAACTGCACGTTCTTCAACTGCGCGCGCATGCAGGCGATGCTCAAGCACGGCGCCATCTGCGAGCAGCGCTTGGCCGGCCCCTGCGTGCTGTGCAAGCGCATCGTCGGGCTGCTGTCGGCACACGCGCGCCAGTGCACCAAGGAGTACGCTGAGTGCAAGGTGCCTCGCTGTGGAGACATCCGCCGCCACTTCCTGCAGCAGATGCAGCAGCGCCAGCAGCAACTCCTGCTCGCTCGGCAGCAGCAGCAGCAGTTGGAGCAGCAGGCCGGCGCGTCGGCGGCCGACGCAGCCAAGGACGCGGCGGGGTAGGCACCCTGTTGATACCGCGAGACGCCCTCCCCCCGAGAGCGTCTCCGAGTCATCGTTGGTAGGTAGGTATAGTTCTCTTGCATCCCCGCAGCTCTCCGTCGACTATGAGAGGCCCGGCGCGCGTGTCCTCCCCCTCGAGCGCGGCGGGGGCGGGCCGTCTCGGCGCGGTCTACTTCGTTTTATCCTTTATAGCAGCCGCAGCGCCCGCGCTGGCAGTTTTGAGTGCATTCCGCGTGCGTCTCCATCACGTCGCGGTCGGTGGCGAGGGCTCCGCGGTCCCCTCCAGCCGCATCTCGACGCCCAGCGCGTCCGGCGGCGTCAGCACCAGCCCAGGTGTCTCCCCCGCAGCATTAGCAGCGCCTTGGACACGAGTCGAGAAGGATGCGGGCAGCAGCGGCAGTCGAGACGCCTCGGGCGAGAGCACGCCCAGGCGTTCGTACACGGCGGCTGCCAGCGCCGCGTTGAGCATGCCGACGGCATCCGACGCATCCACGTCCTGGATTTCAGAGCTGCTTGGAGGCGCGGCGGCCCCAGACGCCGCCATACTGGCCCTCCACAGCTGCGTCGCCATGCGTGAGGCTTGCTCCAACACCGCATGAGATCGAGACGCACGAATGGTCCCCACCTGCAGCGCGCGCGTGAGCACGCTGGCGACAAGCGGCGGCGTTTGCTGCCGACGCGGCGGCCCTGCTGCCGACGCGGCTCGTCCATCAAGCAGTTGCTGCCAGCGCACGGGCGACACCGGAGCAAGCTCGTCGCACAGCTCGCGCAGCAGCGCCGTCGAGACGCCACGCTCCAGCCTTCGCACCGCGAACTGCGCGCGCATCCAGGTCGAGTGAGCGATGGAGGAGAGCACGCCGAACACGCCCATGGACTGCACCTGGTGGCCGCCGCGGACGCGGTCCAGGAACGGCGTGAGGCGGACGCCGTCCGCGCGCGCGCTCAGCACGAGGAGGTGTCCGCTGTGTCGCACAAGCAGCTCGCAGCTGCAGGCGTCCATGGTGAGCGCGGAGAGACGAGGAGGAGAGAATCCAGCAGGGGGATCGGCAGGCGTTCCGGTCCGTGGCTGCGAGCCGCCGAGACACCACCGCGTACGCTTCGCACTCACCTCGTCCAGGCTGCGCGCGTCGCGACGACCGTCAGTTCGAGGCGCCAACGCCCTCGTGGCGAACCGCGACGCACGCACCGGGCAGCGCCGTCACGAGCTGCTGCGGGAAGCGGCCGCGCTGCACTCGCCCCACGTCGCGCGCGACCGCGAGCGCCAGACGCAGGCGCAGCGCGCGGTGCTCGAGCGACTCGCGCGCCAGCAGCAGGTCGCCGGCCTCGCACAGCGCCAGCGCGTCGCGCGCGGTCAGGGCCGGCGCCGCCGCATGACGCGCGTCCGCCGGCGGCGCTTCACGCAGGAGCCATGTCCACTGGACGCCCATGTTGCAGTCGCGAGGAGCTCGTGGGCTCGTTTGGTTTCGCGTTGCCGCAACTTTTGAATGGGTACAGCAACGTTAGCGCGACGTAAAGAGGGGGTAGCGCGACTTTAAAGAGAAGAGTGTGGGTCGCTGGATTATCGGACGCTTTTTTTGCCGTGCGACAGCCCTGGGACTTGGGGATTGTATGGAAGCTGCTATTTTGGAGGGGAAGAAAAGCGACGGGTGTGGAATTTCCAGCCGGGCATACGAAACCCAAGATGTTTTTGTGCCCAACGCGGATGGACCAAAGCCTTGGCGCCTGTCGCCTCAAATTTAGGTGGATACATTTTCGTTAAATTGGGTGACACACTTGCACCACTGGCTTGCTCGTGTTTTTCGTGTGGTGGTAGAAGCGCGACGACCATGGACTGGAGATTCTGTAGTTACGAACGCGCGCCAGCCATCTTTGACGCGCGCGAGGCAGCATGTTTAAGGCAGTACCAGTTCGAGCGACCATGCTTGCACTGTCGATGATGGCTTGCCAGCAAACACAGCGGACGATGCGAGCTACTGTATTTCTTCACTTGAGTAAAGTAAGAATCATACTGGGTCCCTGTGGCTCAGATCTTTTGGATCAGACCCCGCGCAGCGCCGGGGCAACCGTCCACCCACCCTTAGTTTGGGCTCGCTCCTCAAAGAATCCAACATCCGAGCGTAGCCAAATCCATACCAAAACCAAGTCATGTCGTCCCGAGGGGGAGAAAAGCCGCGCCGACGCCTTCCGCCGCGCAAATCATAACCCAATCCGATCCGTGAGGCGGCAAGGCACACACACGTCGCCCCTCCCGACTCTCCGCGCTCGGCCTCAAATCGGTATACCTGGCGGCGGCAGGGCAGGGCGTGTCGTCCCTCCCCATAGCCAAAATCAGTCACTCGGCGTTCCCCGACGCGTTCTACCTGCCATTTCCGGAAAGCGCGACCGGCGGCAGCAGCAGCACCAGCAGCAGCAGCAGGACGCGACCGCGGCCGGCACGCCAGGCGCCCGCGCAGCACTACGAGCCGCTCGAGAGCCCGACCGAGTCGGACTTTGACGCGGAGGAGGCCGAGGAGCAGCAGGAGTGGGCAGCGGCGCGGCGTCCGTGGGGCGGCGACAGGATGCGCGCGGGCCATCAGCAGCAGCAGCAACCGCAGGCGCAGCGCGCGCAGCAGGGCGGCCCCATGTACCGCAAGGCGGCGTCCAACTACCTGAACGTGGAGCGCGAGCGGTCGCTGTCGCAGCTGCAGTCGTTCCGCGCGCTCAACTCGCCGGCGAACGGCGCGCGGGGCGGCGGCGGAAACGGCGGCGGCCCGCCCATGGCGACGGTGCACAGCCAGCAGGAGGCGTTCGCGGGCCCGTTCGAGCTGCTGCAGGCCAAGTTTGGCTTCCAGCAGAGCAGCCTGGAGAACCAGAAGGAGAACCTGGGCGTGTGGATCACCAACTACCAGATGCGCGTGCGCGCCGAGATGAGTAAAACGGGTGCCGGCGCCGGCACGGACGAGGTCGTCACGCGCGCCGCGCTCTCCCGCGTGCACCAAAAATTCTTCAAGAACTACGTGCGCTGGTGCAAGTTCCTGCGCATCAAGCCGCTCGTGGCGACGGGCGACACGGAGACGACCGAGCGCATGGAGAAGGAGCTGGCGCTCTTCTTGCTCGTCTGGGGAGAGGCCGGCAACGTGCGCTTCATGCCCGAGTGCGTCTGCTTCCTGTACCACACGATGGGCGGCAAGCTCGACTACCTGGACACGCTGCCCGACGTTTCGCAGGGCTTCTACCTCGACCGCGTCGTGCGGCCAATCTACAAGGTGATCGCCAAGATGCGCACGGCCACGGCGCCTGAGGGACAGCGCGCGCTGGACCACCAGGACACGATCAACTACGACGACGTGAACGAGTTTTTCTGGATGGCCAAGTGCCTCGACTGCGACGAGATGAACATCGCCGCCACGCTCGAGGTCGTCGACCCCAAGACGTTCAAGGAGAAGCGCAGTCTGTTCAACCCGCTGCTGGCCTTCTTCCGCATCTGGTACTTCCTGCTCTGTATGTTCCACACGTTCGTCGCCGTCGTGTACGTCGCGTACATGTCGGAGGGCGACGACGACGGCGGCCTCGGCTTCTTCTTCCGCATCTTCGACAGCGGCCAGAACAAGATCCGCGCGCACGCCTTCTACTCGATCTTCATCACCATCGCCGGCTTCCAGGCCCTCAAGGTCGTGCTGCAGATCTGGCTGTACGGGTTGCGGCTCTTCCACGACGTCTGGATGTCGGTCGGCGTCTTCTTCCGGCTCGTGTGGCACTCGTTCTTCGCCGCGCTCTTCGCCATCGTCTTCTTCTCGCCGAACGAGAGCGGGCTCTTCGGCTCGCTGAGCAGCGCCATCCCTGGCGGCGGCACGGCCGGCTCGTACCTCTCCATGGGCCTCATCTACGTGATTGTGTACTGCGTGCCGGTGCTCTTCGCGGCGTTCGTCCGCGGGTACTTCCCGCAAGGAATCTGGAACATCCGCATGCTGAACGCGCTGGACGGCACGCAGCGCCAGTTCATCGGGCGGCACACGGGCCAGCCCTGGAGCGCGTACATGCAGTACGCGTTCTCGTGGTTCGTCATTATGTTCTGCAAGTTCTTCTTCGCGCTGCAGTTCATGATCCGGCCGCTGATGGCGCCCTCGATCGAGATCTACAACCTCGACGTCGAAGGCGACGACGGCGTGCTCAAGTCGGGTCACAACGTCATGTTCATTATCGCGCTCTGGCTGCCCGTGTTCGTCGTGTACATGTACGACACGCAGATCTGGTTCATCCTGTACCAGTCGATCGTGGGCCTGATCATGGGCAAGGTGATGAAGATCGGTCACTACGTGGGCCTGAGCCAGCTCAAGGTCGGCATGGCCAAGGGCCCGCAGCTCTTTGACGAGAAGGTCGTGTCCGAGCAGGCGAGACACGCAAACACGACGACGCGGAACAGCGCGGGGCCCGACAAGCTGAAGCACCACGACCACGTGCGCCTCCGCTTCGCGATCATTTGGAACCAGGTGATCGACAACTTCCGCCTGAACGACCTCCTGGATGACCGCGAGACGGTCATCCTGCAGTACCGGATCCTGAACAAGGGCGAGCGCGTGCAGGAGCCCATCTTCCTGCTGGCTGGTAAGCTGGGAAAGGCGATTGAGATCGCAGCCAAGTCGCGGAAGAACCACTGGACGACGTCCGAGCTGATCAAGAACTTGGCCAAGGCGGACACGCTCGACGGCATCAAGAACGGACTGGAGCTCGTGCGCGACATTTTCTACCTGCTGCTCGGAGAGGGCGAGGAGAACGGCGCGCTGAGCGTGCTCGAGTACATCTACACGTCTCCGGACATTGTGGCACTGATCGACATGTCGTACTTGCCGGCGCTGGCCGACAACATGGTGGAGCTGCTGGCGGTGATTCTGGACATGCCGGAAGAGATCACGTCGATCGACGACGTCGCGTCGGCGTCGGAAGAGCTGCGCATGGAGCTTCGCGTGCAGGTGGCGCAGGTGGTTGACCGTCTTCGCGCGATTGCCATGAACTTGGAGCTGATGCTGCACGACGAGGCGGTGTCGCGCAAGCTGCACGCCTGCTCCTTCTTGCAGGCGACGTCGGACTTGTCGTTCCAGACCCAGCAGCTTATCAACCTGTACAAGGCGGATGCGACGGCCGACAATGGCTTCTTCTCGGTGCAGCGCCGCAAGACGGAAGAGTCGGCGGCGACGTCGATGCGCTTTGCGCGCCAAGACTTCATCTCGAGCTGCACTCGCCTGTTCTTCCTGCTGCGTCTGGACGTCGCGAGCTCGCTGCCGCGCTGCGAAGACGCCAAGCGCCGCATTGGGTTCTTCCTGCACTCACTGTCGATGGAGATGCCGCGCGTGAGCTCGATGGAGGCGATGCCGTCGTTCTCCGTCATGACGCCGTACTACAGCGAGACCGTGCTGTTCACGCTGGACGAGCTGAACGATCCCGTGCACGCGAACCCGCTGTTCACCAAGATTGAACAGAAGGAAAAGTCCAAGGGCCACACGCAGCTGACGATCATGAAGTACCTGATCACGTTCCACGCTGAAGAGTGGAGCAACTTCTTGGAGCGGATGGGCGTCGCGACCCTCGAGGATGCGCTCGAGGCGTTCCCGATGCAGGTCCGGCTGTGGGCGTCCATGCGCGGCCAGACGCTGGCCCGCACTGTTCAGGGAATGATGCTGTACGAAGACGCGATCCGCCTTCTTCGGTGGCTCGAGCTGTACGACCTGCCTGACTTAACCACGGAAGACAAGGTGAACGAGATGAACCGCATCTCGGCGCTCAAGTTCTCGTACATCACGGGTTGCCAGATCTACTCGCAGCAAGTGGCCAAGGGCGATCCTCGCGCCGCTGACATCGACTTTTTGATGAAGAAGTTCCCGAGCTGGCGCGTCAGCTTCGTCGACCCGATCAAGAACGAGGCGGGCGAGATCCACCGCTACGACTGCGTCCTCGTCAAGTCGGAGAACGACGAGATCGTCGAGGTGTATCGCTACGAGCTGCCCGGCAACCCGATCCTTGGTGAGGGTAAGCCCGAGAACCAGAACGTTGCACTGGTCTTCACCCGCGGCGAGTACCTGCAGACGATCGACATGAACCAAGAGCACTACTACGAGGAGTGTCTGAAGATGCCCAACTTCCTGGCGACAGCGACGACGGGGAACCAGGAAGTGACGGTGATTGGTATGAAGGAGCACGTGTTCACGGGTCGCGCGTCCTCGCTCGCGCGCTTCATGACGCTGCAGGAGCTGGTGTTCGTGACGCTGACGCAGCGCGTGCTCGCCAAGCCACTGCGGTCGCGCATGCACTACGGCCACCCGGATGTGTTCGAGAAGTCGTTCGTGATGACGTGCGGTGGCGTGTCGAAGGCCAGCAAGGGCATCAACCTGTCGGAAGATGTGTTTAGCGGCTACAACGTGACGCTCCGCGGTGGGCTTGTGACGCACGTCGAGTTCATGCAGTGCGGCAAGGGACGCGATGTGACGCTGAGTCAGATCAACGCGTTCGAAGCCAAGCTCTCGAACGGCTGCGCGGAGAGTTGCCTGAGTCGCGAGGGCCATCGACTGACACACAGCCTGGACTTCCCGCGTGTGAACTCGATGTGGTACGGCCACTTCGGGTTCTACATCTGTAACGCGCTGACGGTGCTGTGCGTGTACATCTACGCGTACTGCAAGCTGTACGTGGCGACCCACGAGGAAGTCGGGATCACGGCCGTCATGAACTCGGGCAGTCTGACGGCGCTGTCGAGCGTCATGACAACGCAGTACGTGCTGCAGTTCGGTATGCTGACCACGCTGCCGTTGCTCGCCACGTTGTTCGTCGAGTTTGGGCTGAAGGAGGCCACGGCCCGGGTCGTGGAACTGCTCTCCACCATGGGTATCGTCTTCTACGTCTTCCTGACGGGCACCAAGGCACACTACTACGATGTGGCGCTCATCCGCGGCGGCTCCAAGTACCGCGGTACCGGTCGTGGCTTCTCCATCACGCGTGACCCCATGGTGAACTTCTTCAAGGAGTACGGCGTCTCGCACTTCCGCAAGGCAGTGGAGCTCATCGGCATCATGATCCTGTTCGGTGTCTACGGCAACTTTGACATTGGCGCCACGGCCCTCTCGGATTACTGCGCGTCGCTGTCGAGCTCGGCCTCGTTTGATTGCGATGACGCGGACATCCCGGACAACATCACGTCGCTGACCATGTACAGCAAGTTCTCTCAGAGCTACGGACTGGCGTCGTTCGCGGTGCTGTTCCTCGGCGCCTGCTGGCTGCTCGCGCCTTTCATCTTCAACACGGACGGCTTGGTGCTGCAGCGCTCCAAGGTGGACATCGCCAACTGGTTCGCGTGGATGATGCACTCGCAAGTCAAGGGCGAGGACCCGAGCGAGAGTGCTGTCAACCCGAACGACAATTCCCCGCCGCCGCCGAAGGATGGCTGGAACGACTTCTGGGCGGCAGACGTGGAGCTGATGGTGAACCTTGGCGCCATGGGCCGCCTCACGTACTGCCTGCGTGAGCTGCGCCACCCTCTGGCCATGTACTACGTCTTCATGACGGACTTTTCGCTCGCGTGGATCCCGCTGCTGCTCGCGGCCATCGGTGGCACGTGGCTTGTGCTTTGGTTCGGCAACCGGATCCACGCTTGCCTGGGCAGATACAAGCGGCTCCAGTCGCTCACAGCCCGCGGCATCATCTACATGGTCGGCTCGATTGGCGGTATTCTCCTCGGCCCACTTCTCTTCGGACTGATGTTCGGGTGGAGCGTGCGCAAGTGTTTTACGCTGTCGGCGGCCATCTTTTTGGGCATCACGACGATCGTCCAGTATGGCATGGCGCTCCACGGTGTGTTCGGCCTCCAGATCGCCATGTGGAGCCCCATCATGACGCTGGGCTTCCTCATGGACATGGTCGTCGGCCTGTTCCTGGTAATTCCGCTCATTGTGCTGTCGCTGCTTCCGTTCATGCGGCTGCTGCAGACGCGCATGATGTACAACGGCGGCTTCTCCCGCGCGCTCAGCTCTGGCTCGGAGGTCGCGGCGTCGCTCTGCATCCTGCTTGGCGTCGTCGGCGGCTTCATCTACGGCTTCATGGTCTGCTTCCTCTACTCGCTGGGGTACGTGAACGCCGCGAGCGACAACTTCATCAACCGGTCGTTCTACTACTTCGTCAAGTACACCCTGGCGGACCAGTCGTTCCTCGACTTTGTCAAGAATGGCTACCTCAAGGTCGCGTGTGCTGTCGCGAGCATGGTGGGCGTGATGCTCGCGTGGTTGATCGGGCGTTTTATCGGGCGGCGGGCCAACATGGGCATCGGCTGCATCTTGATCGTGGTCGCGACCATCCTGAACTTCGTCTCGAGCATGGCGACCGTTGTGACTGCGTGCTGCATCGCCGCTGCTGGCTGCGGGATGCTGTCGATGACGTACCTGCTGTACAGCTTTGAGATCTGCACCAAGGGCTGGCGCGGCAAGAGCGTCACGATCTTCCTCCTCGGCAGCATGATCGGCTTCTACGTGCACGCCCAGCTGGAGTACAACATCAACTCGTCTACTATCGAGGCCGAGTTCGACAACGAGCCCAAGAACCAGTGGCGGTTCTACCCGCTGTTCGTCGCGGTGCCCGTCATGATCCCGTTCTTCTCGCTCCTGTGGTTCGTGCCGGACAGTCCCGTGTGGCTGCTAGCGCAGAAGCGCGACCAGGACGCCAAGGAGGTGCTCATCCGTTTGCGCCGTCGCCAGGACGTGAGCGCCGACATCTCGGCGATCCACAACGAGCTCACGCAGGGCTCGGCCGGGTCGCACTTCGGGTTCCGCCTCGCGCTCGTGTTCGCCTTGCAGGCGGTGTTCGGCCTGTTCATGTCGAACGCGCTGCTGATCCGCCGCCAGCTCGCGAGCGACACGGCGTCGGGGGCGAGCGACTCGAACTGGCTCATCCAGTTCTCCGTGTGCGCCGCCGTGGGCTTCGCGTTCGGCAGCTTCCTGGTGGACAATGTGCGTCGCAAGACCATCCTGAAGGAGTTCCTGCCGTTCGTGTCGCTCGTGTCGTTCACTTGCGGCGTGATCGGCGCCGTCTCGGATGCGCACAGCAGCTTTGCGTACACGCTCGTGTGCATGTTGTTCATCGCCGCGGGTTTCAGCTTGATGAGCGTCACGTGGCTGTCGGCGCTCGAGATGTTCCCGGCGTCGCGGCGGCCGCTCTTCTGGTCGCTCTCGCTCTGCGTCTTCTACGTGGCGCAGGTGCTCGTGTACCTGTTCGAGCCGTCGTTCGCGCTGGCGCACTTCATCAGCTGCGCGTGCTGCGCCGGCCTCACGGTCGTGCTCTTCCTCTTCTGCGCGAGCACCAAGCTCGGCGCGATCCAGCTCAAGTCGGAGAAGAAGAAGCAGCGCGCGATGGAGGAGCAGGCCGTGATCGCCGCCATGGACTTGCAGATGGAGCAGCAGGAGATGGCGCAGAAGCTGCAGACGCGCATCGCGCAGACCGCGGCCGCCAACGCACGTCCGGGCGTGCCCTCGCAGATGTCCCTGCGCCTGCAGCAGCAGCAGCAACTTCAGAAGCAGCAGCAGCAGCAGCAACAACCGCCGCAGCAGGCCGTCTTCGCCTCGGACGACTCGAGCCTGGACGACTCGAGCCACCGCGGCGGGACGTCGCGGCTCGTCAGCCACATGTCGTCCACATTCGACTTTGACAGCGAGGAGGCGGACGACCGCATCCGCGAGATGAGGACGCACGAGATCTCGTACCCGTTGCAGCAGCCGCGCTCGCTCTCGTTCCTGCGCTCGCGCAACTACCCGGACGCGGAGATCCACGCCGAGACCAACTCGGTGCGCCTATAAGCGTCATCGAGACGGCGGCGCGTGCGATAGGTAGACCGACAGGAAGGAGGGAGGAGGGGAAAGCCCTCTAAGCTATATCCATTGTGTGTGATCAACGACTCCTTCTTCATGTTGTGCTTTACCAATGGCCTTGAAGGGCAAGTTGAGCTCGTCGCCGTCTCGTCCTGAGCGCCGCGCTCTACGAGCAGCCCGAGCCGCCAGCGATCATGTAGCACGAGGTGGACGGGAAGATGGTCATGATGTTGGTGAGGATGCACCAGACGTAGAGGAAGGCGAGCACGACGACCACAATCCAGCCGACCGTCTTGCTCTTGCCGCCGGTGCGGCGCAGCTCCTGGCACTCGGCCTTCTGCCGCGGCAGCCACACGACGAACACGATCGAGAAGAGCTTGAACGCGTACGCGATGATGTATGCGTACGTCACCTGCCAGCGCACATGCGCGTCGTCGACCTGGATGTCACTGGTCGTGATGTCAAAGTGCGCGTCAATGTTCTTGGTGATGACTGTCGCGAACGGCGAGGCAAGCGATGAGACGGCGACGACCAGGCCGTAGACGGCCGCCTCGTTGCCCTCGTCGACGATCTCCACCATGCAGTAAGTCGACACGATGAAGCTGAAGTAGCTCGGGATGTCCTCGAGCAGCGGGAAGCCGAGCCAGAACCACTGGTTGCGCACCACGTCCCAGATCGTGAGGAACGTCGGGATGACGTCGATGACGACGACCGCGACCTGGCACCAGACGATCATGGATCGCCAGCTCCAGTTGAGGCCGTACTGGTTCACGACCAGGAGCGCTGCCATGCCCACAAAGTAGGCGAGGATGGTGATGATGTTGCTCGTCAGCGGCTCGACGGTTGCCCAGACGCTGGCGATGGGCGTCGCCGCCGTCACCGACACGTACGAGCACATGTTCATGAAGAACTGGAAGCCTAGCACTTGGTACACGACGCGCAACTGAATGAGGTCGAACAGCTTGGCGACCTCCGCACGCAGCGAGCGGGGCTCGGACCGCTCCTCGTCAAGGAAGAACCACGCGGTGGCGGCCGTCGCGAGAGACACGACGGCGCAGATTCCCATGATGGCGTTCACGCCGATGGAGCCCGAGAAGGTGCCGCCGTAGTCCTCCGAGTTGAGCCCAAAACCCATGAGCAGCGATGCCACGACACCTCCAGCGTCGCGAGCGACCCAGATGAGCGTCTGGAGCTGGCCGCGGACATTCTCAGGCTCGCGCTGAGAGACCTCGACGAGCGTGCCGCCCACGGCCGTGAACGAGATGACCATGCCGATGTTGGCGATCAACATGAGCACGACCCACTTGGCGCCGCTACCCGGAGCATCGTAGTTGATTTGATCGAGCTGCTCCTGCGTCAGCTCGTCCGTCGTGAGGTAGACCCAGTCGTAGACCGGGTAATACGGGTCTCCTTCGGGCAGACACGCCATGACGATGCAGCAAATGGTGCAGACGACCCAGCCGATGAGGATGTACGGACGCCGACGGTAGCCGCCAATCGGGTAGCAGTCCGTAAAGACCCCGATGAACGTCTTGAGCGTGTACGGCAGCGCGATGATGACGTACGCGGACGCCGTCACGTAGCCTGACATGCGCAGGTAGTTGTTCAGGAACGAGTACACCATGCTGTACATGACGCTGTACACGAGTCCGGCGCCGACGTACTGCATCAGGAACGCCATGTAGAACTTGCTCCAGACCACTGGTGCTGGCCCGGGTCGTAGTGCGCCATTCTCCAGCTCCTTGGGTGGGAGGCCGGGTGACTTGATTTGGGCGAAGACAGCGGCCGGGTCCGGCGTGCTGCCCTGGCCAGCCTGTTCCTGGGAGAGGCTGGCAGCGGACACGCGCTCCAAGATCTCGCCGGGTGTCGTGTGCGGCATGATGCGCGTTGGGTAATGAGCGTTGCCCGGAGCAGAAGCGCGGTGGAGGGCGATGTTAACGAGAGGAGGCGCCTCTCTTGCTCGGCCGTGAGCGAGGGCACTGCCCACGCTCACGGTCGAGCAGCCTCCGGTGCAGACACGCTCCTGGGACTTGATGCATTTTGGCTCCTGCGGCACGCGCGGGTTGCCTGCGTGGCTCTCTGTCTATGCTTGTCCGGCACAAGGCGACCTTGCCTTGAAAGGGGACGAGAGGATCCGAATGATCGGAATGA
>JAADYB010000392.1:0-22094 GCA_023338075.1 Phytopythium litorale
GTGCGGAACGCGGACGTGATCGCCGTCACGTCGGGCGGTGCGATCGTGGAGCAGGGCAGCCACGAGCAGCTGATGCGCAAGACGGACGGCATCTACCGCCGCATGGTGCAGCAGCAGGCGTCGACGCCGACCGTCTAGGACTGGACTGGATGATCAGTGGTGTGCATGTTCAATTGATATTTGGCATTCGATGGCATCAATGTGTTAGCGTCGATCACTCTTTGTGAGGTCTCAAGGGTGTGAGGTACTTGAAGACGTGTCTGCAGTTTAGTCCATTCGTCCGAAGTGCGATCAGTCCTGGCACCGCTTCACTGATTGGCGAATTCATCGGACTGTTGGACAGTTGATCCACTCCTGAACTCTGTTTGAAATCGTGTCAGCACCACGATGGGATTACGACCCATTTGAACTTTTGTGCAAGACACGCCTCAACTATCGGAGTAATCGACGGCAACCCGACGATGCTGTGGACGGGGACGCAATGCACTCTGCCTGTCCTTGCGCCTGCCTGCGATCATCACGCGCGTGATGATCAACTCCAGTGTCCAACGCCCTCTCCGCCTCGGTTGGCACAGCCAGCTGGGCAGTGGACACGGCGTACCCACAATGCATAACCATCTGACAACGTCAGAGAGTGTGATCGATCACGCGCTCCGATGGAGTTGGGCCTTCGAAATCCATTTGTGAGGCAGGGATTGGCGAACGCACTCATCATGAGCGAGCAACGACGAGCAAAACACCCAGGATACTTGTGTCTTACACCAGCGCAACGCAGACGAGTTGTTCTGTTCGTCAGTCGACTCAACACATGGGATGGCGATGCCAGCTCACAGGATGCACGGGGGGAGGATTTGCGCACTTGATAACGCACAGAGCCGAGTCCCTTAGCGAGGGCTGCACGTCGAGGAAAGCCGCGAAGCTCACACACATTTACGGTTCTTCTCGGGCTTGCAATTGCCCGACAGGATGGAGAAGCGACGAAATGCCGATGACTCACTCGACAGGCCCAAGAACGCCGATCAGCGGGTCGCGACGGGGACACCAAGTTATCGTTCGTGCCATCGATTCTGCGTCCCCTTCACCGTGCTTCTTCTGCTAGGCGTCACCGTCGGCGTCTTCACCATGACACTGACCAGCAATGGAGGACGACTGGAGGTACGATGGCGCGCTGTCGCGCCGAGCAACCACACTCTCCGCCGGGAATCGCCTCGAAACGACCATGTCAATATTCGTGCGGGTTCTTCTGAGGGTATTCGATCAAGTCGTGAACGCCCACCGTCAAGCAGCAGCGGCAGCAATAATAGCAGCATGGTCGCCAAGCGGTTCGCGTTCGTGAACTATATCACCGGCGATGACTACGCGTGCGCGGCGCTCCAACTCGTCGACCGATTCGTGAACCGACTCGACGCAGACACAACGCGCATCGACTTCGTGTGGCTGCACACCCGAGCTGTCTCTGCTCGTCTTCTCGTCAAGGCTCGACAGCTTCTGAACGTCCGAACGATCCAAGTGGACGTGCTGCACGCGGCGGCGGGCGACCGGACGTGGAGGGACTCGTTGACGAAGCTGCGTGCCTTCCAAGACTGGGGGTACGAGCGTGTGGCTTTCCTCGACTCGGATTCGGTGCCTCTACAGAACCTCGACCACCTCTTTGACTTGCCGTCGGCGCCTTTGTACGCGCCAACCGCGTACTGGCTTCCGCAACCGTTCATTGCCAGCACGCTCATGGTCATCGAGCCGAGCAACGAGATGTTTAGCGAGATCATCGCGTGGGCTCAAGAGCGAGGACGTGCGGCAGGGTTCGACATGGATATCCTGAACGCTTTCTTCGCCGACTCGGTGGTTCACTTGCCAGGGGAGTACACGGTGCTCAACTCGGACTTTCGCCAGCGACCGACCGCGACGAGCTCGATGTTTGCCACCGTCCAGGAGCTGAAACAGCACACGAAGTTGGTGCACCTGTCGTGCAAGCCCGACGGGTCGTACGGCAAGCCGTGGCAGTGGCCGTCGCACAGCTTGGCGTTGCTGGACGGCCAGGGGTTCGATCCGCTCTTCGGCGAGCTGTTTGACGAGTACTGGAAGGGCGAGCAGCGGCTTTGCGGCGCGTAGAGACTTTGCTAGAGAGTCCGCGTCGTGAGGAGGGTCGTGGCTCGTGTTGTATGGAGGCAGCGTGCATTGGACTCGAGCTTATCAAGTATTCTTCATAGAGCACATCGAGCGTTGATCGGTGTGATTGATCGAGCGGCACTTTCGATTCACCCAACTATCCAAGTTGAAGCTGTTTGAGGCTGTGACTCAGAGCTCCGTTTTACCCAACAAACCAATTGACAGCAGATGTTTGGGTAATTGATGACCCAAAAACACAGTAGATAATCTGGGTGATTGAACCTTCATCAACCAAGCAGTTTCCGTCGCAGTTTCTTTGGACCAAACGGCAGTGTCCTGTTCATTTCCCGATTTCCCGAACCTTTTAAAAATAATAACCCGGGACACGCGAGGCGCCATAAAAGACGTCAACAACGTTCAAGATGCTCTGTCATAACGAATCAAGCATCAACTCATATTGTCTCTCTACAGCTTATACCCGCGGCTGTCTGTTCCCTCTCCGTCCCACCCGTGTCACGCACGTCAAGCCTCATTCCCACCGTGTCGGGCACTCGCCGGCCGCCTCGCCACGCGCTCCCAAGCCGCCCCTGCCCCCGCCGATTCCCAGACTCCGCGCCTCCATGACGGCCGCCTCCTGCGCGCGCTGGCTGCTCGTCGCGCTGCTGCTGTGCACGCTGGCGTCGCCCTCGGCGTCGGCTTCCTCCTCCTCCTCCGCGTCCCTCTCGGGCTCTGGGTCCGAGGCCGCGCCGGGCCTGGACGCACTCGTGGCGGCCGCGGACGCCGCCTGCGACGCGCGCTTCGGCTCGCGCAACGCCACCACGGGCCGCTGCGACTGCAAGCCGGGTTTCCGCGGCTGGGGCTGCCAGATGTGCGACGCCGCGACCGCCGCCGGCGGCAGCGCATGCAAGCAGGCGCTCGGCCAGGACTACACGTGCGTCGCGGGGCTCGCGTACGACGCGGCGGCCGCGAGCAAGACGTACGACTGCCGGCTGTCACCCGATCTGCAGGCGCTCTTCTCGGACGGCGCGCTGGCCGTGCGCTGCGACCGCGCGGCGCGCAACTGCTCGGCCGCCGTGTTCAAGGCCAAGGACGGCGTGGACGCCGAGCACGTGATCGACTGCGCGCTCTCGCGCTGCGACTTCGAGGACGGCAAGGCCAGCGGCGAGTGCGGGGAGATCCGCTGCAAGTGCGGCAGCCAGTGCTCGTCCATGACCAAGGCGATCGTCGAGACGGCGCTGAGCGGCAAGCCGGCAAAGATATCCGTCTCGAACGCCACCAGCCTCTCGATCGACATCGAGGGGTCGCCCATTCCGCTGTCGGCCACCTGCTCCGCCTCGGCATGCGAAGTCACGGGCAGCGGTGGTAGCGGCAGTAGCGGCAGCGGCAGCGGCAGCGGTGGAGAGGACAAGATCAGCGGGCTCGTGATCGCCCTCATCACGGTCGCGGCGGCCGCGGCCGTGCTGCTCGTGTGCGCGCTCGCGTGCTCGTGCCTCGTGTCGACGCGGATCGAGCGAGGCCAGGGCGACGACGACGTCGAGGGCCAGCTGCTCGCGCTCACCTCGCGCTCGGGCACGGAGCTGCAGTTCCGCCACATCAGCTGCTTCGCCGCCGCGACCGAGCCTTCGCTTCCCGGGGCGTCCGCCAGCAAGCCTGGCAGCGCGTCCGCGGCGGCAGGGCAGCGGCAGAAGCGCATCCTGTCCGATATTTCGGGGAGGGTACGTCGCGGACAGGTGCTCGGGCTGCTGGGACCCAGCGGGTCTGGCAAGACGAGTCTGCTGAACGCGCTCGCTGCGGTCGAGAACGGCAAGTCGACCTTGTCGGGTGAGATCCAGCTCGACGGACGCAAGATCGCCAAGGGCTACCGCAAAATCGCGGCGTACGTGCAGCAGGACGACTCGCTGTTCTCGACGCTGACTGTGCGCGAGTGCATCTCGTACTCTGCACAGCTGCGTCTGCCGTCGACCATGTCTGACCGCGTCAAGGACGCCATGGTCGACCGCGTGATCAACGAGCTCAACCTCGGACACGTAGCCCACGCGCGCATTGGATCCTCCGGGGCGAGTCGGGGCGTGTCTGGAGGCGAGCGCCGCCGCGTCAGCATCGGCATGGAGCTCGTGACGGCGCCGCAGATCCTGATCCTGGACGAGCCGACCTCGGGGCTCGACAGTTCGTCGGCCCACTCAGTCGTGCAGCTTGTCAAGGAGCTTGCCAACCACGGGCGGATGGTGATCCTGAGCATCCACCAGCCTAGCGCCAAGTCGTTCCACTTGCTGGACAACATTATTCTGCTCGGCAAGGGCAAGCTGCTGTACAGCGGGCCACCGACAGAGGTCAAGGGGTACTTTAACGACCTCGGCTTCCGATGCCCCAAGGTATGTCGAGACTTGTTCGCTGCCGCTCTGCAGTGGTGAGGCAGGTAGGTGACTGACCGTCTACGTGTGCGCTTGACAGCATGAGAACATTGCCGACTTCATCCTGGACATCGCAGCCGACACCAAGAACATCCCAATGATCCGAGCACACCTGAAGGGCAACACGACGCCGCCGCCTGCGAGCAGCTCGAGCTTCAAGCCTTCGGCGACGGCCATACAGTTGGAGACACTAACGTCCAAGTTCTCCATCGGCAGTCCGCAGTCCGAGTCGTCGCCGTTCATGAGGGAGGACATCGCGCTGGACACGCCGCAGTTGGAGAACATGCTCGGATCGCCCGGCACGCCCAAGGAGATGCATCCGTTGCCGACGCCGCCCACGCCAGAGCTCGGCAACTCGCCACCTGGCAGTCCGACGGCCAGATCCGAGTCGGAGGCGTCCGAGTCGCACCTGGTGTCGCAACGAAGGCGGCAGTCGTCACGTGGCCACACCATTGACGCACCTTCGCGCTCCAAGTGGATCGAGGTCCGCGTGCTGTTCTGGCGCACGTCTCAGAACATCCTTCGCCACCGGTCGCTGCTGGTGCTGCACGTGGTGCTGAGCCTGACGCTCGCGCTCTGCGGCGGGCTGATCTTCAACCACGTGACGAACGATCTCGCGGGCTTCCAGAACCGCAGCGGCGCCTTCTTCTTCATCCTGACGTTCTTCGGCTTCGCCAGCATGAGCTCCATGGACCTGTTCATCGCCGAGCGCGCCATCTTCCTGCGGGAAACGGGCGCCATGTACTACGGCGCGCTGCCCTACTTCCTGGCCAAGGCTTCTCTGGATGCGCTGCTGCTGCGCGTGCTGCCTGCGACGCTGTTCGCGAGCATCTTCTACTGGATCATGGGTCTCCAGAACAAGCCGTCGTGCTTCTTCATGTTCATGCTGACGCTCGTGCTCTTCAACGTGGCGGCGGGTGCCATCTGCGTGCTCGTCGGCGTGCTGTCGCGCCGCGTGGGGCCGGCCAACCTGGCGGCCACCGTCGTGTTCCTCATCATGCTGCTCTTCGGCGGGTTTCTGCTCAACTCGCAGACCATGCCGGCGTACGTGGGCTGGGTCAAGCACTTCTCCATCTTCAGCTACGCGTTCGAGATCCTCATGACGAACGAGCTCAAGGGTCTGCTGCTCAAGTTCGACGCGCCAGGGTACCCGCCTGTGCCCGTGTACGGCGACGTGTTCCTCAAGACGCTCGGCATGGACTACGCCAACCGCTACTACGACCTGACGGCGCTCGCGCTCATCGCCGGCGGGCTCAACGTGCTCGCCTTCCTCTTCCTGGCGCTGCAGGTGCCCATCCACAACGACATGGCCGTGGACGACGCCCCGCAGCTCCGAGGCCGGCGCGACAGCTACGAGGACGTGGACGACGACACGGACAGCTCGTCCACCGCGTCCAAGTCGCCGGCGCACAAGGACGCCGACATGGTGTAAGTTGGTACTCGTTTATGCATGGCATCAACATGGAGATCAAGTGTTGGGCTTGTCAATATGGAGCGAGTGAGTGCGTTCCGCTGCCGCTCGTGCTGATGTTGCAGCGCGCCTCTAGACGAGCTTCTGCGTGACGGAGGTGCCCTTGAGCCCCGCGGCCTCGATGGTCTGGTCCAGGTCCGTCGACACGGGGCGAGGCGGGAAGCCCGCCAGCAGCGTGTACGGCTGGTCGCCGGCGTTGTTCCTGTCACGAGGCAGCGTCCGTCAGCTACCACGACGCGCGCGCGATACCCTCATCCTGCGAACGGCATGGACGCACAGCCGGATGATGGCGTGCAGGTCGCGCACGGTGTGGTCCAGGTTGAGCGTCTCGGTCACGCGCTGGCCGTTGTGCAGGCGCAGCTGCAGCTTGGTCGTGGGCTTCTTGTCGTCGATCACCGGACGCTCCGCGGGCACCTCGGCGCCGTGGATCACCGCGTCCGGCGCGTACGTCGCCGACCTGCCGCCGTCACCCACAGCCACCGCTCCGTCAGTCGCTGCGTGCTGCCCCCCGCCATGATCGGCGCTCGGAAACGGACGCTACCCCATGGTCTGTCCCTCGCCCGAGAAGGCCGTGTACGCCGGCGGCGGCGGTGCCTCGTAGTCCTCATGCCGCTTGTCCACGAGGCTGATCTCCACCTGCTCGTTCACGTTCTCGCCCTCCAGCTCGCGCGGCACCAGGCTGCGCACAGCGTCGTCCTCGGTCAGTCCACCGCCGTCAGTCCCTCGGGTACGCATGAGCGAACGCACCCACGCTCGAGCGCGTCCAGGAACGGGCGGTTGGCCGGGTCGTCGCGCGCGCGGTACGGCCCGTCGTCCACCGAGAAGCCCGCGCGGTAGAACGTGATGACGTGCCGCCCGGCGCCCGCCGAGGGACCCGCGGCCTGCGCGGCCTGCGTGTCCCGCTGCGCGCGGCCGATGATGTTGGCCATCGGGTCGCTGGTGTCGCCGTCCGGGCCGATGACCGACAGCCCGGAGCCACCGCCGCGGCCAGACGCGCCGCCCGCGTAGTACTGGTTGCGCGCCGCGTCGTCGTCGCCGTCGCTGCCGCTGCCGCTGCCCGGCGCGTTGCCGCGCAGGCTCGAGAGACCCACGATGTTGGCCATGGCGGTTGGAGGAGTGCGCGAATGATCGAATGATCGATCGATCGATCGGGCTTCTTTCTGTGGGGGATTTATATACGGGACAGACGAATGATGGCCACGTATTGAACACGATATGGTTTGGGCATGGATTCTAAGTGGGCACCACTGCAACGAGGTCAAGTTGGCGAGCCCTGCGAGATGGGGGACGAACGAGGCACTTGCTTGGTTGCACTGCTGTTGGGGCTTGCATGACGAGCTGGGAAGCGCCGAACACAACCACAACAGCGGAGATCGATGACACACATGGATGGTCACGACTCCCGCTTGGCCAAGCCAATGGTTCTCGAATGCCCATGGATACACGCAAACAACAAGTACACTGCTCCGTTCAACAAGACTTCGGGATTCGTATCTACAGAGCGCTCATCTTCCTCGTTCAAGTTATGCCTGGTAGCGTGGGCAGGTCCTTCAAGAGAGCAGGCAAACGTGAAGAGAGGGGCGGATGCGACGAAGGACAGGCGAGCGCATTTAGGCGAGTGCGGTGCGCTGGTGGGCCACGTGCGACTTGAGCGCGTCGCTCGTGGCCGACGCGTCGGCGTCCGCGACGGCAAAGTCCGTGTTGCGCGCCTTGGCGAACGCCCCGTACATGTGGTCGAACTGTCGTCGCGCGCTGTCCGACGTGGACGGCTTGGCGCTCTCGAAAGCCGTCTCGAGGTGGTGCTTGGAGATCACACTGCCAACGAGTGTCGCGTCAAACGAGTGTGTGGGAGCTGGCGTGCCATGGACGTACACGTACCTGGCATCGGCGTTCTTGAGTTTCTCGTGGACGAGCTCCAGCTGCGCCGAGTACATGACCTGCACAAGTTGCCAATGAGTCAGATCCCTCTTGAATGGTCAGAGCAGAGCATCTTCGAGTGAGTTGCTTACCGCCTGTAAGTCAGCTCCGGAGAAATGGCTGCTCTTCGGGTGGGCTGCGATGAACGGGAGGTAGTCCAGTGCTTCGTCCGCTAGAGGCATGTCCTTGCCGACTGCGCGCAAAATGTCCAAGCGCTCTTCCTCATTCGGGAAACCTGATAGAGCACTGCACGTCAGAACATCCCAGCACCACCAGTGTCACGTAAATGCCTTTCGTACCGCAATACAGCGACTTGTCCAGGCGACCGGGACGCAGCAGAGCCGGGTCAATCATGTCAGGCCGGCTGGTCGCTGCCAAGACGTACACACCCTGCTCAATGCCACCACAGTGAGAGTCAGCAAGCGCTCGCAACCTCCAATAATCCGCAACACTAACACACCTTTCGGCCTTCGACGCCGTCTAGGAACGTCAGCAGCTGGTTAACGAGACGATCAGTGACGCCCGTGTTGTCGGCGCCTCGGCGCGGGGCGATCGAGTCAAACTCGTCCAAGAAGAGCACCGACGGGGCCGCAGATGCCGCGCGCGCGAACAGATCCCGGATGGCCTGCTCACTCGCGCCGATGTACTTGTTGAGCACCTCTGGACCCTTCACGCTGATGAAGTTCAATCCGCACTCGTGCGCGACGGCGCTAGCCAACAGGGTTTTACCGCAACCCGGAGGGCCGTACAGGAGCATACCCGCCGGCAGCTTGATCGGAGTGTTCTCGTACAGCTTCCCGTACCGAGTCGGCAGCTCCAGTGTGTCCTTGAGCACCGTGCGCACTGTCTGAAGACCGCCGACGTCGCTCCACTTGACTGAACTCTTGAACAGATCCACGCCAATGAGTGCAGTCGGCTGGAAGTCCTGAAGAGCCTCGGCGAAGTCACTCTGTTGAATCTTGCGCTGGCTGCCAACGGGTTCTTGCGGCAACTGGAAGAGCGTACAGCGCTTGAGCATCTGGTGGATTGTACGATCGGTCGCACTGGACAAGTCCCGAAGGCTGTAGCCTTCAGTAAGAGACGAGAGATACCCGAAGTCGATGGCAGGATCAAGAACCACTTCTTCTTGGCCAGGCTTGCGTCCGCTGTTGATACCGGCTGCTTTCATCAGCAACATCTCGCGGATCAGCGTCTCTCGGCGCTCAGCGTCGGGGGACAAAACCTGAATAGGACGGTCGAAGAGCCCGCAGTTCCGCAGCGACTTGTGAATGCTTGAGTCCGAGCGCGCGGCAGCAATAACCGCGATGCTCTTGCGCTGCATTGCAGCACCGACGCTCTTCAACAGCTCAGATCGCGCCTGCAGATCGCTGTCGCCGAGTAACTCCCACTCTCGCTTGTACGATAAGTTCAACTCGAGCGTGGTTTTCCACATCTTGTCGTTCGCGCGATTCATCAGCACGACCAAGAGCTCAGCGATACGCCTCGACTGGTCGTTTACTGGTCCCGCTGACTCGTCTTCTTCGGGCACCAACGCGTCCAAGTTGTCCAGCACAATGACAGCCGGCGCGCTCGCAAACGCATTGTCAAAAAGCTCGGAGAGCCGCGACTTGACAGACTCCATCTTCAGACCCCGCAAGTTCCGGCAATCAGTGATGATACTGTACGCACCACACGCAGCACTGCCTTCCAGCTCCTGAGACAGCGAGCGCAGTAGGGTCGACTTGCCGCTGCCACGGTCGCCAAACAGGAACGCACAGCCCGGTGGCTTGGTCCCCAAGATGACGCGGCAAGCCGCCGCATTGCTGTAGAGTTGGGTGCGAACGGACTTCTTGAGCTCCTTGTACGCCTTTGCACTGCGCGCAACTTGCAGCATGGACTGGTCGTACGAATCAACAGCACGCAGCTGATTGCCCTGAAGCTCTGACAACATCCGAAGAGCGGGACCAGCCGCCATCTCCACACGAACTTGGTCGGCAGACAGTGGGAAGCTGCTACGCATCCCGAAGATCGCATACTTCTCGAGCGCACCCGTAGGGGCATCTTCACAGTTCATGTTAGACCATGCGAGTGGGTAGTGAGAACAGATAACTTCATCGTTCTTACCTTCAATCAGCGCTTCGTCGAATCCGGCGTCACCAGTGTACTGAATGTCCACAATTGCGTGGGCAAGTTGGCTGGCAGATTCGATCGGGAGGATCGAGCCACTGTTGGCTGCAATTGTCTGCTGACCGTGGGCGATCGACTGCACAAACGACTCTCGGATTTTGTCTGCATCGATCGAGCCACGACCATCCGGTTGCACAAATAGAGTGATCGAAGCAGGCGGGAGCTCGGGCAGACGCAGCACCCGGAGCTGGATCGGGGAGCGATCTGTGAGCTCCAGTCTAAGAGCGATGGCATCGTTAACTGCAACATTGTGACGCCCAACAGCCTCGAAGCACTTGAGACGTGCAACGCAGCATGATGTCCCGGTCCTGCGAGTAAAATATGGCATCGCTGTCAGCAATAATCCCGGCAGCATGGCATGCACTCAGCAGTCAACATACATAGGTGGGGACGCGCCATCCGAGGTGTTGACCTTGCCCTCTGTTTCATTGGTCTTGGGAGAGCTGCGCCAGATGACGACCACTGGGGCTTCCTCAACTTCCAATGGAGCACCAGGGATCACGGCTCCGTCCAGCATCGCAAGTGTCTGCGGGTGGACCCACACTTCGTCGATCGACTCATTGCGACATGGCCCCGACTTGTTACTCTGGTCGGGAAGGTAACGACGTGAGGACTGAGCAGCTGGGGCTGAGAGACGACAACTGCTTAGGTACCTGGACAAATAGCTCGGGGGACGCTTCGTAATACAGGTCTCCGCTCAGGTGCTTGTCCGCGCTCTCGACTTGCCGCTCCTTCGGCGCAACAATCACCTCCGACAGGTGCGTCAAACGCGCGTGCTCCCTGAACACGCGTGCATTTACACAATAGTTTGCACACGCATCCAGACGCTCAAAGGAAAATGCACGACCGTACATGCCAAGCGGGAGCGACGCGCGCACGCGGATCAGCGTGTTGTGGTTGATCCAGATCGGGCTCACTTGCTTGTCGTTCACAACGCACATCTGCTCGTGGCAGTCATGACACCACGTCGCTTTGCCGTGAGCACATACACGGAATAGCAATCCACGCCTGCCACGTTGCTATCCTAGTACCTGGCGCAGCAGCTCGACTTCGATGCTGCCGGCGTGCAACTGGATCAACTCCCAGTCGTCGGCCGTGCACGGCTCCACGTTCACCTGCCGCGCGATCGGCAGCGCGTCCACCACGTGCACGGCGATGAACGCGTGCGGCGCCTTCTCCAGGTGGTCCTTCTGCGCATAGCAAAGCAAAGGGATGTTAGCAGCCAGTCGCCAGTCCTTCGATCGCCACGACGGCGCAGAAGCGTACAATCCCAAGGCAGCGCGCGAGCTCCGCCGGCACTTCAATCACGTCGCTGCGCATCCACCGCAAGCCGACCCCATTTCGTCATTGACAACGCGATAATGACACACACGAGGCGACCACAACGCCGCCTACCTGCGCACGGCGGCGTCCTTGACGAGCCCGCCCACCCAGCCGACGCACACGCGCTGCACGTATCCGTCCACGGTCTCCCACGACAGCTCCAAGATGGTCGCGCCCCCTGCCAGCTTGAGAAACGCAACAAGCGAGCGCGAGTGAGCACGCCGCCGCCTCTCCTCGCCGCACAACACCGGCCCAAAGCGCCGGCGTACCACGTCCGGACCGCCCAGGAAGCTCTGCACGAACGCGTGCGGCAGGCCCACGAAGCTGCTGGCCACGGGCACCATCACGGGCGCCAGGAACGCGCCGCGAGCCGCCATCATGCCGCTGTCCTTTCTCGTCTTGCGCTTGGTATCGGCAGCTTTATGAGTGATGGCGCGAGGTTGAAATGAACGTGAAAAAGTGTTGATGCATATGAGTAGTACTGTTGTGTATCTAAATAGAGCGCTCTCATAAACCCGTAAAAAAAGATACCGACCCTTTAGGAATTAATACGTCAACATCAACGCGATCAACCACCAGAAGACATACACGTGCAGAAGTCTCAACCCTGATGATCAGGAGGCTGCACGTTTTCGCATGCAATCTCGGAGTCAACTTCCATGCAAACAGGATTTCAGGTGAACGATATAATATTACTTGTGCGTATGAGAGCGTGAGATACCAAGCCGCAGCGCCGCAGAGCACAGCCGCTGCCTTGCGCGCTGCGGGAACAGCACGAGCGCACCACGCACGCCTTGGCTCTGCCGCCAACGACCTGGTCGCGACCTTCAACAGCGCGAGGCACCCTCGGGCTTAGCCGTTCATGTTGTTGTGGCGCTGGCTCCGCTTCGAGTACGGGTAGCCGAGGATGTTGAGCGAGTCGCGGCTGTAGCCGCCGCTGGCGCCGGCGCTCTCGCGGAACGAGCCCACGTTGCGCTGCGAGCCATACGAGTCCTGCGGCGCGAACGTCGACGAGGAGTCCGAATACGGAGCCGAGTACGGAGCCGACTGCGGCGCGTACGACGGGGTCGGGTCGGCCGAGCGGGGCGGGGCGGCGCCGTACGCTTCCGGCTGCGACGCCTCCGAGAACATGGTGCTGTTGTTGTTGTACCGGGACGAGCTGCGCGACGCCAGCATCGACGGCGTCGGCTTGCGCTGCGAGCCCGTGTTGCGGCGCAGCGTCGTGGCGCGCACGTAGCTCTGCGGCGACGTCACGGCAGTGTCGGCGTACGTCTCTGGCGCGCCGTAGTACGCCTGCGAGCTGTACGGGCGCGACTGGCGCTCGTCGAACGACGGCTCCGCGGGCTCGCCCGTCTTCATCTCCTCCGTGTCGCGCATGTCATCCACGTCGAAGCTGCCACGGTCGTCGTCGTCCTCGTAGTGCAGGTTGGCTGCCATGTTAGCAGGGATCACAGGAGCGGCAAGCGTCGGGGCCGGCTTCTGGCTGTACTGCATCTTCTGCGGGTTAGGCACCGCCGCCGCGCCGTACATGTTCCTCGAGCTGTAGCGGAACGTGGGCTCGGCCGACAGCGAGGGAGCCGACCGGTTGGACGAGTGATGGTCAGACGACACGGCCGACACCGACGGAGACGCTGGCGATTCCGTGCCAAACGACAGGTGCGACGACGGGCGAACGCCGCGCTGCGACGAAGTCGTGGACGTCGAGTCGTCGTGGGAGAACGCGGTGGCCGCCATGGCAGCAGCAGCAGCCGTCTCGGGGACGTCCTCCGCGTCAATGTCACGGTCAAGACCAGCCGGCTTGTTCAGCGCCGCCGCCGGTGTGAACGACTCGGCGTATTCCATCGTGGGCGAACGCGGCTCCTGGACGCTGCCGTTGTCGTTGTCGTGGGCGCTGTGCTCCTCGTTGGCGGCCGTGCCGGTCGCCGCGCGCTTCTTGGGGGACAGGTACCCGCCCTCGACGTCATTGGGCGTCTCGCTGTTCTGCGACGAGCGGCGGCGACGCTTGTAGAGAATGACCGAGCCGATGATGAGCAGCACGACGACAACCGCGGCAACAATGCCGCCGATCAGCCCGGCGCTGCTGCTGCTGCCGGAGCTCGTGCCGCCCGAGGTGCTTCCGTCGACACCGTTCGAGGTCGAGGCGACGCTGAACTGCACATCTGAGGTAGCGCAGCCCGATGTGGACGTGAAGGCGAAGGTGGACGTCTTGTTCTCGCCGTCCGCCGACGCCATCGAGACCTCAATGCTCTTGTACCAGGTGGTCGAGTCGCTGCCCGGGTTGGCGTACCAGAGGTACGTGTCGTCCGTGCTGGTGGCGTTCACGCCGTCGATCGTGACGGCCGTGATGACCTTCTGCGAGTTGTAGAACTGCAGCGGGATGTAGGATGAGGAGGCGCCCTCCATCAGGCACGCCTTGACGTCGCCCGAGAGCAGCGACGACGGGCATGTAACATAGTCCCAGGACACAGCAGCCGCGCTGACCGTCGACGAGTTGAGCGACAGCTCAGCTAGCGCGTCGCTCGACAGCTCCACCGTGCCGGCCGAGCAGCCGTCGCACACGTCCAGCACGTACGCCGTGACCGACAGGCTGTCGTCGCCGTCGAGCGTGACCTCGATGCAGCGCGCGCAGGCCTCGTTGAGCGTCGCGTCCTCTCCCGAGACGGACGCGTAGTACTTGAAATTGTCGCTCGACGCGTCGATGCCCTTGAGCCGGCATGCGCCGTACTCGGGGTCGTCGATCGAGTACGAGGACACGGAGCCGGCCGCCGCCGTCGCGCGAGCACCCAGCGCCAGCAGCAGCGCCGACGCGGACGCCGACGCGCCGAACACCGCGGTCAGCTTCATCGTTACGCAGGGAGATCGATCGAGGTTCCCGCCTTAATATCCGGGAAGTCGCCGCCGCCGGGGGACCTTTCCTTTGCTTCCTGTGCTTCCGGGCGGAGGTTCGCGACTGAACAGGTGGGCCGGCGGTCGACGGCTCGGCTGGCGTGCACTCGGCATACCGAAACCAAGTCAAACGGGGAACAATAGAGCTGTCAGTCGGGTCAGCCTCTTCGCTCTCTCCCGCTCCTCTGCGCCTTGTCCCCGACCCCTAATTGTTTTTCCGCCCAGCGCGTCGTCTCTACGCGCTCGGAAAGCCTTGGTGTTTGTATGCTGACCGTAATCGACAAGTGCCCAGTTTACATGGAGTGGAAGCGGGTTGCGGGTCCGGATCAACTTTTTTCTGAGGAGTGCCTGGTGCGACCGACTGCGATTGATTCGCTGAAAGGACGCATTCTCACAGTCGCGTTGGCTCGAGCTTCGTGGTGCATCCAGAGTCCCACATACAACGAAGACGCTCGCTTGAAGTGATCGATCGATCGGAGTGGACGCTTCGATTCTACTCCGGGCGTCAATCCTTCCCGGTGCGAGCCCGGACTCTGCGTTGGTTGACAGACGGTGGCGGCGGCGGCGGGGTGAGGATTGACCGGCACTGGCGCATCAAAGCACGCCTTGATTCCATGCAGCGCCTGCTTCAATCTGAAAGGCTCGCTCGCTATATGCGCCGCCGCGAATTTTCGAGATTCGCGCTTTACCTGCCCTGCCATTGATATATCATTGCAGTTGGCGACGGGCTCACCCATGCTGGACACGTCGACTGGGATGAACCCGGCCGCGTGGGTGGCTTGTCGAGCGCACGGCGCCATCGATCGACGGTATTCCACACCAGCCTCTGTTTTGACGCCACGCAGTACCCACCACGTGGGGCGGATGGACAAGATCCGAGCATGAGGTGGCTTCGCGCGGGAGCAAGTGAGGCTTCCGGCCGCGACCGCCGCAGCCACGAACCTCGTCTCCCTTCCAGAGCAAACTCTATCGCGCTGGACCGAAGGAGGCGGGTGGTGGCTTCATTCAGCGCTGGAGGCATCACGCACCCCTCCTGTCAGTCTGTCAAGTCTGGCGGCCATTTTCTCAGAAATTGCCCAGTCGGTCGCGCTAGGCGCCCGGCAGCTGCTTCGATCCGACTAAGTCAGTGGTATTGCAAAAGCACGCGGTGCACCCACTATTCTGGCGTTCTGGGTGTGTACTGAGACAAATCCCCTCCACACAAGTGACGCCCACAAAACGTTGACGATTGCGAGCAACGCTGCATCATTGGCGATGATGACCATGCACTCCCGACACTTCCGACACTTCCGCCCCACAATTGACGCAGGCGCAGTGCACATGCGAGCGCTAGCGTGTGCCGTCGCCGCGTGTGTGGAGGCATCCTCCCCTGCGATCGAGCTGGCGAACTGGTCTCTAAGGGCCTCGAGGCGACAGCACGATGCTCTGTTGCTTCGTTCGAGCTGAAGGACGGGCCGTCACCGCGTCAGCAGCCTCCGCGCGAAAGAACGACCGACCGCCGCCCGATCTGAAGTGGCAGAGAGGAACTGAAGACCCGGCGGCCGGCGGTCAAGCGATCAACCCCCATCATGGTGCATGACCGACGGACCGACCGCCCAACCGCCCGTGCCTTTCGCCTTTCGTCTCCTCGCCGCCTCCAAGCGGCGCCAAGTGATCGGCAGCGCACCACCGTCTCCATTGCGAGCGATCATCCATCGAATGCCCAACATATTTAGTGTTCACCACATGAATCCAATCAATGAAACTTGAGGTGCATCACGTACTGAATTAATGTGTCCCACACACAGTAAACGAAGCCCACACACACGACACCAAGCGAAGCCATGAGCCTGCCAAAGGGTGGGTCGGACACCTCGCCGCCGCGCTGGCGCTGGCTGCCGCAATAAAGAGAGGGGGGAGGCGTCGCCACCAGTACCTAATGAAGGTGCTGCTGTGTCCCCAGCGCTGGTGGCGCAGTGGGTGCGGGAGGCGGTCGGCGAGGACGTGGCGATCCACAAGGAGACGCTTGACTGGGTCGGCGAGTGCGCCGAAGGCAAGTGCCGCCCTCGAGGCAGCGTCTGCGCTGCAGCGTCCCCTTCTGACCCTCCATCTCTATGCGCCTTGCCTGTCGGTAGAGTTCCTGCTGCGGGTGGGCGTTACGGCAAACGCTATCGCGGAGGAAGCGGCGACCAAGGAGAACTACCGCATCTCGGCGAATGATGTGATCGCCGCGCTCGAGGTATTGATCACGAACGCCCGCGACTAGCAGCAGCGACTGACGCTGGACTAATGTATGTGGTCGGGTAGAGTCTTGGGCTGCAGGCGTACGTGGGGGAGATCAAGGCGCAGCAGAGCAAGCTAGAGCAGGAAGTGCAGGTAAGTCAAGGACGCACAAGTGGTGGCGAGAGACTCCGTGAACTCACACGACGCCAAACCCATTGCAGAGGAAGAGAAAGCGGATAGCGTCGCGCAAGGCCGCCGTCAAGGGCTCGGGTGAGACTCACGAGCAGCTGCTGGCCGAGCAGAACGCGCTTTTCCAGCAAGCGTCGCGCAAGGCCGCGAGCGAAGGCTGGTGAAGTGACCACTGAGCCTCTAGTATGCTTGCACTTTCACAACCTTGTAGTCCCTTGATGGGGTCCCGGTCATCAGTACTTGACCTCGCATCCGTCGTCAGATGGTAGTGGCGTCATGCAAACCCTGGTGCAGACGCTTCAATCTTCATTGTCATGACAGGGCTGTTCAAGTGCGCAACAACTCAACCACCTATTGAGCTCCCATGAAGTTAGAGAAGTGAAGCAGAAGAGAGCGTCGCTCGGAGCGGATCGTCGGAGACGTCGCTGCCCTCTATTGCCAGTCCCCCGCGCTTGCTGTTCAGCTCTTTGCCGCTACTTGCGGGCCGTCAATGTTCTTCTAAAGCGCCTACGCCAGCTCGACAACCACCGCGCGGTGGTCCGACGCGTACACAGGGCTCTCCGGGTGGAGCATGCCCACGTTGAGCGGGTTGTGCTTCGTGTCTTCGGTCGGTGCCTGCCCGATGATCTCGCACTCCTTGACTTCGCCCTTGCCGCGGTACAAGACGAAGTCGATCCGCTTGCTCGGGTTGTCGCTGGGAAACGTGAACTTGGTCTCGCGGTCGCTGTGGTCCTCCGACCGCGGCTCAGCCTCCTCGTGCTTTTCAAGCCACGCATCCTTCAGGTCTGTCCTCTGTCCGAGCAGCTCTGCCTCACCGCGGAGGAACTGGATGCCAAGCGACTGAGGCTCCGAGTTGAGGTCTCCAAGCAGCACCTGCGTCTTGCCGCGTCCTTGCTTCATGTACTCCCAGATCTCCACCTTGGTCTGCTCGCGCGAGCGCTCACTCAGCGACAAGTGCGTCACGTACACATCAATCTCGCCCCACAGCGGGTAGTCGATGACCGCGTGGAGGCACAGTCGCTGGTGCGAGTCATTCGGGTCGTTCGGGTCGCGGCTCAGGAGCAGGTAGTCCGATGACACGATGGGGAACTTGGAGAACACGGCAGGGCCTTCTTCGATGCGCTCAAGCGGGTTGTTCGTGTTCAAGTAGCTCATCGCCGCCTGATAGACGTACTGGTAGCCAGGCAGCCGCTCCGCGAGGTGCTGGACCTGCGCGCGGTTGCCTGGCTTCCCGAACGCGCCGTCGTATCGGACTTCCTGGAAGCCGATGATCCCGGCTTGGGACGCCTTGACTACCTCGACAAGGTGGTCGATCCGCTTGACGTACTGGTTCCACCGGTTAAAGTGGCCGTACACATCGGCCGACGGGTTCGTGTTCCACACGTTGTACGAGAGGATGCGTGGGCCCTTCGCCTGCTCCTCGCCCTCGGCCTCGAGCAGCGCCGATTCCGTCTCTTGGGCTGCCGCGCTCGCGTCCAGCACCGAGAACGTGTGCTGGAAGACGTTGTGGAAGCCCTCGCGGTCGTATGAGACGGCCACGCGGTGGCGCAGGTTGAACTTCTCGTCATCGAGCGTGAGGAAGAAGTTGATGCCGAACTTGACGTGGCTCTTGAACGCGAACGGCATGCCGTCCAGCCCGTCCTGCGACTGGACGATCACCATCTCCGACTGCCCGTTGTCGCCCGTCGCCTGCAGCGGGTACACGGTGGCCGCGGACAGCACGGCGCTGGGCGACAGGTGCACGTGTGCCCGCGCCTTGATGTGCTCGCGCGCGGCCGCGAGCGCCGCCTGCACCGCCGGGTCGTCCGCGGGCGCCGGCGGCTCAAGCGGCTGGTACATGACGCTGCCGTACAACAGCGCATGGTCGTGGCCGGCGCCGCGCCGCAGGTCGAACGGGTCGAGCACGTCGAACGCGGCGCGCGGCAGGTTGACGCGACCTGGCCGGGACTGGATGTAGTGGCCCGTGAAGAAGGGCCGCGTCGGCAGCGGGCCCCAGAAGTCCCACCGCACCACGCGCGCGTACAGGTCGTCGCCGTACTGGTCCTCACCCGCGTGGACGCCCAGCAGCGGCAGCGCCGCCAGTGCCGCGAGCGTCAGCGCACGCCGCATCTCGAGAGACGAACAGGAGACTCCTGCTGCTTGGCGAATGATCGACTGATGCCGGGTTTTGGTCCGTCGGTTCAGTCTATCATTATTTTCAGTCTCCACTTTCTTCATGAAACCTTGAGCATAACATAATATATTGTAGACGTAGTTTTTCATTTCAAGATAAAAATTCATCCAATGCCATATACCCTGTTAGATTTAATTGTTACTATATAGACTGAAAACGGATGGTTGACTGTATACGTGTCACTGCTGACGTGGCTTCAATTGGACACAACACTGACCTGGCGGACCGAAGAGTTGCTGTCACAAGTCGCCGAGGGAAACTCGGACGTCCTTTCGCACTTCAACTTGTGCTGCCTTCAGTATGGGGAGCTGGCCGAGGCGGCGGCCGCATGCGGTGCTCCCGCGCGCGGATGGCGCTCCAGCCGCCGCTCCCCACGATCTACAAGCGCATGAAGGGGCTCACCAGACGCAGGACGCGGCGCCGCCCCGGTCGCCGCTGTTTCTGCGCGCGCGGGAGCTCGTGGCAGACCGCTTTTGGCTCGAGAAGGCGCTCGCGGTCGCGGACGCGGCGCAGTTGTTCGCGCTGCTGTGGCAGCTGTCGCAGCCATGGCCGTGGCCCGCGCGCTGGCTGCGCGCCACGCGCTGGGTCAACGCCTTCAGCCTGGACGCGCTGAGCTTCCGCGCGACTGGCGCCGCCATGGGGGCCACGGCACAAGCCTTCTCCCTCTGGGGCGAGATGCGCCACTACTGGGCCTACGCACTTGTCTGGGGTCTCCTCCCGTCCTGCTCGGCGCTCGCGCTGCGTGCCGCGAGTCTACGGTGGCGCTGGAGAGGAGACGCTGGCTTCCTCGAGCGCCGGACGCGCTGGGAGAACATGCTCTTACAGGTGTTTCAGGTGCTCTACCTGCCCGTCGGACTCGCTGTCTTCCGCCTCGTCAACTGCGACGCGGATGGTGGCGTGTCAGTGGATCCAGTCGGACTGGGTGCCTGCGGTGGCACGCGGCATGTCGTATCGGTGGTGCTCATCACGGGCATCCTCGGCGGCGGCTTCCTCATCGGGTTCCCGTTGGTCCTGAACGCTCGCATCCGCTCCGGCCTCGTCCACGACGACCCAGACGAGCACGAGCGTATGCTGCGAAGCAAGGAGCTCGAGTACGTGCTTGGCACGTCCGAGACGTACCTGGAGCTCTACTTGCCGCAGTACGCCTCGTTCCGACGAGAGGCGGCGATGGCGCCAGTGGAGGCGTGTCTGTTCAAGCTGCTGCTGTTGCTCGTGTTCACGACCCTCCGATCACCAGCGCCTCGGACGGACAACCAAAGCCTGCAGGGGATCCTCTTCTTTGCCCTGCTGGCGATCCGAGCGACGCGGCAAGCAACGCGTCGACTGTATCGATGTGGATCAAGCTCTGCGGTTGCCCGAGCGGTATCGATCGTGGTGACAGCAGACGGGCTTCTCGGTGCGTCCTGGCAATTCTTGCCTGCCTATTTCTATCGGCATTGACTGAATATTGTGCTGCCCACTCACAGGTCTGCTGTGCGCCAGTGGAGTGCGCAGTGCGCTGACCGTGTCGACGGCAATGACCTCGATGCTCACGTTTTTGAATGTCACATTTCTCGTGATCCTGGCGCTGGTTATCCTCAAGGCAGTTCACGCAGCGCGAAGTCAAGGCTCCAGCCAGTCCGACGCATCGTTTTGGCTCTCGAGGAGAGATGTTAAAGATGTCATGCTGGCGGATCCGAACCTGGTGACCATCGTTGCTGCTCTTCACGACGCAAAAGCGTTGGTACGCGAGGCGCTGCTTCTTACGCCTTCAATGCGCTCATTCAACGAGCTCGACGAAGTCCTCCGTCGGCTAGAAGTCTGCTACTCGCATGCTATCGAGACGAAGCACTACCTTTCGGTAGGAAGCAATGCATTGCTGATCGAGAGCTCCGAGCGGTGTCTGCTAATGACTTCGATGCTGTGTGTCAGGATCAACTCCGAGACACAATGTTCCTGGTCAGCGATGTGTTTATCGATGCGACCGCTTCCAACCCGTTTCACCGCGGTGGCTTCCCGAAAGACGAACTCCGGCAACTCGGCAGCGTCCGTCGGAGGCAGCGCAAGAATCGTATCTTGATGGCTCCGATTGCCCAGCGCGTCTTGATGAAACTAGAAGCTGGCCGAGCGTGGAAGGTGGCTGTACGCCCTCCCTTGCTCAGCAGCCTTTCCGCTGGCGACGCTGCTCAGCCATCGCGCGAATCATCAGATACTGCCGAGATTGCTAGCGTGGCCACGGGCTCCAAGAAATCAAGGAACCCAGCAGTGCCCCAGGTAGAGTGTCGAGCGGATTGGCACATCGCTGTTGATGCGTTCGTTTCTCACGGATTTGTGATCATCCAGGTAATCTGATACTTTCTCCCGGATAGCTCATCCATCTAGGCGAAAACACCCTCTGTTCCTGCACGAAAGAAGCTCCAAGCGCTTTGGCACGACTTTGACTTTGAGCACTCCCGTGCCTCTTGTCTGGACTATCGCTCGAGATGACGTGGGCATCACTCGAAGTTGGAGTGCAGCGATGTCGGAGACTTCCAGGAGCGGCAAACTCCGGCGGCGCCTGCTGTTGTCGACGATTGGATCGTTGCTCCGTCTTGTGCCGGGGGCCGAGCGAAGCCCTCGCCTCTGCTGTCCGATCGTTGTGTCAAGAAAGAGAGATGGCAGTCCGCCGGACCGGGAGTAGAAACGCTCTGCATCAAACATGATGGATCGACCGATGCTCGCGTTGTCACGCTCCGAGTCGAGTTGTTCCGTGAGCGCGTCCTTGAAGGCTTGCAGCGTCGTCGAAGTTGGTGTCAGACTCGACAATTCTTTGCTCATGAGGACGCAGTGGATGTGCTCGAAGATGCGCGTGTAGTCCGCGACGGTGATCTCGTTTACCCACTGATCATTTAGAATGACCACACACCCGGTCAGTGTTTCTTAGATCACCCGATCAGCCTCATGGAGCGTACCATCTCGACGAAGTAGAAGATGGAGCAGCAGAACCGGTCGAAGTTCAGGTCGCCGAACGAGCGAGCGTCGCGGCTCCACATGGTACCCAAGACGGCTTCACCGCAGCGATCGCTCCACTCGCTCACCATGTGCCGCAGCAGTTTGCCATAGAAGGCGTCGTATTCCCGTTTCGTCATACGAGAAGGCTGTGCGCGCGCTGCCTCGCCCCAGCACCTCCGCATCCAGAGCAAGATGGCCGAGTTGTTGCGGACGCTCGTGCGGCTCTGCAGCAGCGAGTCGTGGACCCCGAGGACGCGGTTCATCGCTTCCGCGCACCGCA
>JAADYB010000393.1:0-22045 GCA_023338075.1 Phytopythium litorale
CGTGCGCGCCTTGAGCATGAGCGCGAGCACCGACACGATGATGGAGCCGATGAGGCCGTCGAGCACGCCGAGCATGAGCGTGAGGATGAAGGAGAGCGTCCAGACCCAGAACTCGATGGGGTTGACCTTGTAGAGCCACTTGGCCTCGTGGAACTCGACCAGCGAGAAGCCTGCCACGATGATGATCGACGCCAGCGTCGCTTTGGGGAGGTAGTACATGACGCTCGTGAGCGTGTACAGAGCGAGGATAATGATCAGGCAGGTGATGATCGACGCGAGCTGCGTGCGCGCGTTCTGGAAGTTGACGGCTGTCCTGGACATACCACCCGTGGGAGGCATGGCCTGGAAAAAGCCGGCAACGATAGCCGCGGCACTGAGACCGGTCAGCTCCTGGCTCGTGTTGATGTTCTCGCCGCGCTGAATGGCAAGACGCTTGGCCATGGCGATACTTGACAGGAACACCACCACAACGATCGTGACGGCGCGATACAGGATCGTGCCGAAGCCCGTGTGGATGATGCCCTCATTGTACCCGTACCACGGCCACTTGGGGTCAGGGAATCCACCGGGAATGGTACCGGTGAGCTTGATGCTGTCCTTGCCGAGGGAGTAGCCGACGCCAGCACCAACAACACACACAACGAGCGGGCCGACGTCGCAGAACGTGCGCACAATGAAAATGAGCACGCGCATCACCGGCGACTTGGGTGTTGAGACCGTGGTCGACGCGGCATTCACGGCGTACTTCTCATCGTCTCCTGGACTGACCGAAGCGGCTTCCGCAGCGCGATGCGCTTCGTAGCTCACGTACTGATGGTCGGTCAGCGAGAAGCCAAGGTTGCTGCCAGCGCTAGGCTGAGCGGGCACCGCCGTGTACGTCTGCTCGTTGGTGTTGCCGGTTCCTTCCTCAACATCATCCAACTTGCTCTCCGGCTGGAAGAGCACACTGGCGGCACGCGTGGGGAAGTAGCGCTTCTTGGCAACGCGCAGAGCCTGGAGGAACACCATCGAGCCGAGGCCGAGGAAGAGCGCATTCAGGTTGGTGGAGCCGATCTTGGCGAAGATGCGGTAGATGGTCACGACCGTGTACGTCGACGAGTCAATGGTGATGCCCAACCAGCTCGGCACCTGCGCCAGCGCGATCAGGAGACCACCAGCCGACACGAAGCCGCCCATGACGGGACGGGAGAAGAACTCCGCGAGCTGGCTCAGGTTAAAGATGCGCACGAGCAGCAGGATGATACCGGCCATGAAGGCGTAGAAGACGCCCGTGGCCACGCGCTCGTCCTCGTCTTCAATGTCCTCGAGGATCGTGCCAACCAGCAGACTCACTTCCGAGCCACTGGCCACCGACAGCACCGTCGACGAGCCGAACAGCGCGTAGATGAGCGGCGCCGTGGCGGCCGTGTACAGTCCATGGTGCGCCGGCACGTTCATGATGTTGGCGAGCGAGATCTCCTGCGGGATGAGCATCATGGCGACCGTGATGCCGGCCACCACATCGTTCTTGAGGTCGCGCGCGATGTTATACTGGGGCAGCCACCGCGTGATGGGCAGGTAGTGCTGCACGCGCTCCTTGGTCGTCTTCTGCCGCGGGCGGAAGTGCGGGTTCACTTGGCGGCGGCGCCGCAGCTGAAGCAGCTGCATGGTCGAGCGTTGGCTGCTTGGTCGCTCGGGCAGGGTGAGTCTCTGGCTGCAGCTGACGAACCTCGAAAGTCGAAGAGAGCCGAGGCACCGGTGGCTGCGCAGTCCGAGGCGAATCGAAGAGTGAGCGAGTCGCCAAGCGGAACGCCACGGCGCCGCAGGGACAAGCGGCTCGCTCGCTTCGGGCTGAGACGCTCCGGACGCCACGGTGGAGACCGTCGTGCGCCGGGGGGAAGCCGACGGATGAGCCGGTTCCGTACACCGGACGTGAGAACAGGCCGCAAGCGATGCGCAGTCAACCGAGCGGCTCCGGATCCAGTGGCCCCTGGCACAGGTGCCGCGTTCTGTGCATTTGGGAAGCTCAGGGTCGGTTGGTAGGGGTTGGGATGATACGCGCTAACTGGAAATCATTGCTCGATCCATTATTACTTTGATTGATTCTTCGTTATCGCACAGGCAACTGTAAAGAGTTAAAATAGAACGAGTTCCTGTGCGGGTGGACACATTATCTGTGCTCGACTAATTTACCTGAGTTTTTGTATGTCGCTTTGTCACGGGCGGAAGGGAGGTCATCCCTCCCGAGGCTCACTCAACTGACCGATCTATTATATCAGTAAGCGGGTGGCGAGTCGCATGAGAGCAGTTTGGAACGCCATCGCTCTCAGCGCTTCACACTACCTACCAGGCGCCGAGACGGCCGGACCCACGATTCATGGAGCAAGGATCACGAACGAATCGCTATCGCGCACGCTGTGCAGTTGTGTGCGCCTGCCCACTCGCTCCAAGGCCAGGCGGCGTCGCCACGCGCCGGACGAGCAGCTGACCATGCTCGCTGTGCACTGAGATAGCGAGAGATGCTGACACCCAGGTCCATCCCGACCAGGTTGCGCTGGTTGCAGCGCGGGCGATGATTGGCCGTCCTCCTGTCCAACGACAAGCAGCACTGACCTTGCGTCAAGGACCGGCAGGCCAATGGGGCACGGGTCTGGCCACGAGTCGCCTCTGTCGACCGAGAGCACGAGCTGCTGCAAGCGGATCCTTCCCGTCCGACAAGTTGTCGCTTTGCAAGCCGACTGCAACAGACGCCAAGTGACTCGACGGTGGCACGGCAGGCGTCGCAGTCATCCGGAGTCCAACGTGTTCCTCATCCTCGCCGGTCTCCTGGTGTCCACCGAGCCCATGTCCGATCGAGCTAAACACCAACCGAGCAACTCTTCCTCGTCGAAGGAAGTTCGCAATCCGTGACAAAGTTCACTTGACAAACGTATGCGGCTCAAATCGGTGGCAAAAATGTCCGAGCGCCATTTGGTTTTCCAATTGGTTTTCCGATGCTGGGCGGGCAAACAAAGGTCTCCGCGGTATGCTCAGGCCGCCGACGGCGACTTCTTCAGCGAATGGACCAGAGAGGTCCATGCTGAGTCGAGAAGCGGTGCGGTGATGCTTCCGGATGAGTCGCCCGTTTGAACTGTGTAATGCTGCGGTCCTGAGTGTGCATCCAATCGAATGGCCAAGGGAGAGGCGGCCAGCCCTCGCTGTGTCGCATCAGCACTCGCGGTGGCCGTCCCTTGCAGTGTGCAACAGACATCAACACTCCTCGCGGTGCTGACCGGCTTCAACCCCTCATCCGGAGCATCCCGCATACAAATCCGCACTCTCTGGCGCGCGTCTCGCTGCGGGCACGATCCCCATCAAGGCATTCGCCTAAAGATGATGTTCCATGACCTCGCCGAGCCTACAGAAACGTGTATCGCGTATCGGATCCCACTGAGCTTTTGCTTACCAATGCTCTCCTCCCTGCTCGAGGCCTCGCGCGACCGCCAGCCACGGCAATCAGACGAACTCCTCGGCGCGGATCTTCTCGCACAGCGGTACGTTGCACTGCGAGAGGCTGCAGTGCATCGCGTGGAACGCAAACAGCTCCGCCGTGACCTTGGCGAGCCGCGTGGCGCGCCAGCGGTCGTTGTGCGACGCCCAGCAGGCGCTGCGCAGGAAGCGCTTCATGTGCGGGCACAGCTCCTGGAACTCGGCGCTCGTGCACCGCGTGTCCTCGCAGTTGCACGCGTGGACCAGCAGGCTGTTGCTGCGCGACGGACTCGCCTCCAGCGTCTGCGCAATCTGTCGGCAACGTCAGATGAGTCGTCGTGTTCGGCCACCAAGCAGCCCATTGCACAGACTGGATGGAGAACGTACCGAGCGCGACGCCGCGGTCGATGGCGCTCCGTCCCCGTTCCCGTTGGCTGCCTGCTCGGCGTTGTCCGTCGCCGCGGAACCGTTCGCACTGGCGTTGGCCGTCGCCGCCTGAGTGGTCGAGTCGGCACGGCCACCGGCTGACTGCGCGTCTCCATTGGTGGGCACCTGCGCATTGCCCTGGGCCCGGACTGGTTCCTGCTTCACGACCACTGACGCCGCCGGGACGCTCTGAGAGGCCGACGCTGGCGCTGGTGCGCTCGGCGCCGGCCGCTTCTCGGCGCACGCTGGGCAGAACCAGTCGCCCTCCGGGACGTCCGGCAGCTGCGGCCGCAAGCAGTACGTGTGGTATTCTGTCCAGCGTGCAGAGCAGGCACCGTCGCGTGTGAGTCCGCCGTCCCCGCCGCGACGCAAACCTCCAACCCGCAGGGTCCGCACCGTGCTCGCAGCCGTCGCAAATGAGGATCTTGTCCTCGTTCTCGCCCAGGCGGCACACAGCGCATACGGTCAGGTCCTCCTCCTCCCCGGCCTCTTCCATCGCCTCGTCCGGCTGACCTGCCGCTTCCGCGCTCGGCTCGTCGTCCACGTCCACGTCCCCGCCCATGTCGACGTCTCCGCCGTCCTCCTGCGGCTCGTGCTCGCTCGCCGGCCGCGGCGTCTGCGGCTCAAAGTCGCTCAGCTCGTCCATCGGGTCCACCTCGCGCGTCTCCACCTCGCTCGACGCCGACGCCTCGCTCAGGTAGTCGTTCGGGTTGATGAACGACGGGTCCCGGGCCGGCGTCCGCGGCAACGGCAGCGTCCGCGTCGGCGCTGGATCCACAGCAGCAGCCGCAGCCGGAGCCGCTGCACCACAGCCAACAACCCACCACAGTCCGTCAGTTCACCGCTCCACACTGCCGCTGCGGTCCTCCAGAGCCCGCCCGCGCGTCACCTGGATGCTTGGGGGCGTAGCGCGCGGCCGGCTGCGCCACCGGACGTGGCGCGTAGCGCTCCGCCTCGCCCGGGAAGTTGCGCGTCATGATGCGCTGCATGTACTCGTCGGCGAGCTTCAGGCGCGGGTCCGCGGCCAGCTCCGCCTCCCAGTCGAACTCGGGCAGCGCGCCTCCTGCCGCCGCCGTCGCCGCCACCGTCGCCGACATGCTGCCTCGCCGGTCGATTCGTCCCGATTCGTCCCGAGACAGGCGTCTGCGTCGTGGTGGAGACCCAAGCAAAGTGGACCACATCAGCAGTGTGGACCACGTTCTTTTGGGCAAGACCATAATGTAAACATTTGTTTCAATTCTATAGAATTGTCAGAAAGAAAAAAAGAAAACGACGAAATAAAATACATGGCGTCTTATAATTTCGTGCCCCAACAGTTGAAGCCATCCTCGACTCAGAGCGCCCCCATGACGACGAGCGCGACGGTCGTGGCGAGCGTGGCGGCCAGCGAGGCGAGCGGCAGTCCCGCGACGGACGAGGCGGCGGCGTTGCTGCCATCCTCCCCGTCGTCGGTCCCTCCGTAGCACGGGATCTCGGACGACGGCATGCGGCTGAGCGCCTTGAGCAGGTCTGCGTACGGCTCCTGCCACGACGTGGTCTGGAACACGCCGTAGTGGCCGCGCGCGAAGGCGCCCTTCTTGCCGTCCGCCGTGTCTTCCAGGTAGAACTCCGTGTCGGGGTTGAGCGCCCAGAAGTACCCGCCCTGGATGGATGCGGCGAAGTCGATGAGGTAGTCCAGCGCCGCGGTCTGGTGCGGCTGCGCGGACGCGCCGTACACGCCGCTGAAGGACCCGAGCACGAGCGGGATGTCGCCGTTGGTCGGCAGCGACCCGAGCGCCTCGACCATGACCTTCTTGTAGTTGGCCGTCAGCTCGGTCGTCGACAGGTGCTCGTACTTCTTGCACATGATGCTCGACGTGGTGCACCCGATCTTGCTGTCGGTCTTGACGCCGGCGACAAAGTCCCAACACTCGGTCACGGTCTCGCTCGAGTCCAGGTCGTAGCTGTCGATCGTGTCCTGATCCGACGAGCAGTTGCTCTCGGGCGTGTAGAAGTAGTTCTGCGGCTTGACGGCGTGCGCGTGCGCGTGCGGAGCGTACACGATCTTGTTGGCGACGCTGATATTGACCGGGTTCTCGCTCGCGTTCTTCATGTTGCCGCCGTCCCAGTGGTCGCTCAGCGCGCTGTAGTCGTCCGAGACCTGGAAGCGCTGCGCGTCCGACGGCGAGCTGGCGCCGCCCACGAACGCGAGCCACTGCGGGCAGGTGGTGACCACCGTGTTGGCCAGCACCTGCGCGGCCTGGTGCCAGTCGTTCTTGACGCTCGAATCGGCCTCATCTGCGTTCCACTCGACCTCCATCATCTCGTTCTTGAGGTCGATGCCGAGGATGTTCCAGTACGCAGCCGAGCACAGGCGCTCGGCCAGGTACGTGATGGCCTTGTAGGCGCCCGAGGACGTGATGTTGACGTACGGCGCCGTGTACCAGTACGCGTCCTGGTCGTACTTGGTGAGCAGGTGGATGTCGAGCAGCACCGTGATCTTCTTGTCCTGGAACGTCTCGATCACGCGCGCCAGCAGGTCGATGTACTTGACGTGGTTGATGTCGTCCCACGACGTGTACTCGGGGTTGTCGTACTGGTGGATGTACGCGATCTGCGGCTCCGGCTCGGCGTACACGTACTCGGCGTTGAGCGGGATCCGCACCGAGTTGAACGAGTTGTTGCTCAGGAACGACAGCAGCGTTTTCTGTCGACCATCGCATCGCGTGCCGTCAGCCCTCCCACCCCCGTCAGCCACCGAGACAATCAATCAGAGCAACGACGCACCACTTTCGTGCCCTGCGTGCCGACCGTGTTCTTGACCGTGGACCCGAAGAGGCCGTCCGGGATCATGTTGATCTTCTCCATGCCGCTCCAGGCGACGCCCTTGATCTGGATCTCGGTCTGCGCCGCCGTGTCGTTCGGGTCAATCGCCCAGATCTTGCCGCCGCTCGCCACGTAGTTGGGCTGCCGGCACTCTGTGACAGCCACGCAGGACTCGCGGCCGTCAGTCACCTCCCCTCTCGCCACGCCGGACTCGCCATACGAGTCATCGCGCACCTTTGAAGGCCGAGGCCGCGCCGGCGAGCAGCAGCAGCGTCGTCAGCGCCCGCGTCAAGGTCGTCCGCGCCATGGTGAAACCGCCTCGCAGTCTGCTTGAGGACGGAGGGCGAAGGGCGGAGGAGGGTACGCTGGCAAGCAGGAGCGTCGCGTGGCCGGCGGAAACGGAAGTGAGCGGATGGAGATGCAGCGGCGGCGGCGAGCGGTTGGGTCGGCGGCTAGTCGCGACGCTAGCGGCTAGCGGCACCGACCAGAGGGGTTTCACCCACATATCATTTCGTTAAATCAGGAGGCGAGCGCAGCAAGTGCTCTGATAGGAGAAGCATCAACTGGTTTAGCGTAGAGGGAAAGGCACGTCCCAAATATTCGGCACGTTTTCGCTGTCAGATTGTGGGGAAAGTAGGTACATACACTTGGCGCGTGGGTGTTCTTCTCGCGACCCTACCCCTTTTTTCAAATGAACCCACTGCGCCGCCCATACTCTCTCCAAATCATTTCCCGCGTCGTAAACTTGTGGGGCGAAACCTCCAGCGGTCCGTACCCATAATAATTGCCGTCCGAAGGGCTGTGGCGGAGAATCGGTCTGCACATCTCGGTCTCTCTCGACCGCTCAATCGATCCGTGGCCGTCCTGCTTCGGCGCTCCAGCCGGCGCCATTCGCAGATGGAGCGCACCCAGTGCCCGGCATTGGATATCAGTTGCTGCGTAAATTCGGCCGGGGGTGACCGCTCTTCTGACCGACGAAGTCTTGTGGGGACGAGAGAGCAGCGCTGCGTGAAGAGCCGCGACGGCGCCAGTGGATACTCTTCGGAACTGCAAGCGAGTGTCGCACGAGTAAACAAGCAGAACACCTCCCTCTCTGTTCGTGCTCTCTTCCAGGTGGCAGGCGACAACAAATCGCCAAGATGTCAGAGAGGGAGGATGTCAAGAACGAGCGGATGCCTGTGTGCCTCGCGCGATTTGGTCGCATTACGGTCGTGCCCATGGCGAGACGCAATGCAATCTTGAAGCGCGCTTCAAGATTGCCAACGCATCGGCGTTGCACTGAAACTGCAGTTTCGCTGTGGATCATTCCGTTGGTGAAAAAAATGCAGAGGCTCAAGAGTTCGGTCGCTATGGCTGGCGACGCCACCACGACCAAAACTGAACTGAAGGTCCATGCCCTCAACTGAAATCATTCGCCAACGCGACGCCCCAGCGCACTCGCGTGGCGGCCACAGGATCGGTGGCTTCGTGGCAGCTAATGGGGCACCAACCTCGCTCATTCGCCACATCATTCAGAATGAGCCGGCCTGTCCCGCGAGACTCGAGACATTTGTCGTCGCGGGCCACGTGGAGTCCACGCTCTCGAGTCTCGGTCGACACGCCACTGTGAATGATATGGTGTTTCGACCTGCGAAGCCACCGCTCGGCTGGATGATACAGTCGCGTCGGATTCAGCCCACCAGAGCTTGCACCCTGTTTGGCGAGCTCGGTGAAGTGCCATGCGTGTCGAACGGGGTTACCGAGCATCCTTCAGGCAGAATGGACAGACTTTTGGACATCGCTGTGCACCGAGGGCAGGAACCATCCGAGGCTTCTTCAAACGTGAGCATTCCCGCATGCTTCACGGTCATTCCCTGATGTGCGCCACACAATCGAGTTACTTTGAACTTGTTCAGGGATTCCATGTACCGGTATGTACTGTGCAGCTGAAATACTGTACTGATATACCGGTTTGTACCGGTTACTGCATCGTAGTGTTTGTGGTCCGCAAACATTCTCGGACGACATGCGACAGGCCAATGTGATTTTCTTGAATCAAAATGGTCCATAATATTTAGATCTGCATGTATTTATAGATCTCCATTACATTTTATTAATGATTCATTTCATTAATTTGAGTATCAATATGTCAAGAATATTATTATACAGAGTATTATTTCACGTCGGTTGTGGCCGATGGGCTAGGGTTCATTGACAGCTCCCTGTGATCAGTCATAACCGCCCCTTCAGATTCATTTCCTCGTTGTGTCTGCCATCCTCGCCCTCTAGAAGCGACAGATATACTTGGACATGCGCCGGGACCATCGGAAACCGTCGCCCAACGGGTACGTCAGGCACCAAGTGCGTGATCGGCCGGCCGCGCACCTCGACAACTGCCGCCGCTCGTTCCTCCGGCCCCGCCCGCCCCGCGACGATGGAGCCGCTGCGCAGCCTGTCCCACCGCTCGCTGCTCAGCGGCGCGCCGCGCTCGTCCTCGGCCTCGTTCCGGCTCGACAAGGACGACGAGGCCGCCGCGGCGACGACCACGTTCGTGGACCTGGAGCCCAGCAGCGCGCACGCCCCGTTCGCCCGCGAGCTGCTAGCGAGCGCGCAGCACGGGGCCTCGCGCCTCGCGCGGACCGTGCGCGACCAGACGCGCGCGTCGCTCAAGGACGCGTCGTTCGCGCCGGCGGCGGTGCCTAGAAAGTTGCAGCGCGAGGTCGCGGCGGCCTCGCGCTTCTACGGGCAGAACCTGGTCGTGCTGCAGCGCGAGGTGCTTTGCGGCGTCGCGGCTATGCTGCTGCAGATCCCCGAGACCGTCGCCTTCAGCTACGTGGCCAACCTCGACCCCGTCATGGGGCTCTACGCGACGGGCTTCCTGGGCTTCGCCGTCAGCCTGTTCGGCGGCGTGCCCGCCACCGTCGCGGGCGCTGCCGGCGCGCTAGCCGTCGCCATGCCGACACTCACGGGCAGCTCGGGTGCTCTCAAGGACCTGCCGTACGACGAGCGCAAGGAGCACCTGTTTGTGGCCATCACGCTCGTCGGCGTCTTCCAGCTCGTCTTCGGACTGCTCAACCTGTCCAAGCTCTTCTCCATGATCCCGCGCACCGCGCACATCGGCTTCCTCAACGGCCTCGCCATCATGATGTTTATGTCGCAGATGACGACGTTCGAAGTCTGCTCGGTCGACGGCGTGCGCTTCGGGGAGTGCGAGATCGCCGGCGACCTCAAGTGGATGAGCGCTTCCTCGCCCGCGACCTGGATCACCGTTGCGACCGTGCTCGTCACCATGCTCGTCATGCACTACTTCCCACGCACGCCGGTCGTCGGCCGGCTCATTCCGCCCACGCTCGTCGTCGCGATCCTGGGCGTCGTCTTCGAGCATGGCATCAACCGCCAGGTGATTCACTACAACTTGCGGACGATCGGCGACACGTCTCCGCTGTCTGGAGGGTTCCCCTCGTTCGCCGTGCCGTCGTTCACCAGCGTCCAGAACTGGTCAGCAGTGATCTCGACCGCTGCGAGTCTTGCGGCGATCGGTCTGTTCGAGTCGCTCATGACATGCCAAGCGGTCGTGGACCTCAAGAAGGAGCAGCTCTCCTCGCGAGCGACCAAGAAGGAGTGCATCGCACAGGGCATCGGTAACATTGTGTGCGGCTTCTTCTCCGCCATGGGAGGCTGCTCCATGATCGCGCAGTCCACTGGCAATGTGCTGAATGGCGGTCGCCACCGCGTGTCGGCGTTTGTCGGTGGTCTCGCGACCTTCATCGTCGTGCTGGTGGCGAGCTCCGTCATCGAGCTGGTGCCCGTTGCGTGCCTCACGGGCATCCTCTTCGTGATCATCCTGCACACGTTCTACTGGCCGTCGCTGCTCCTTGTGTTCCGCGTCCAGATCACGGACGCGATCGCGATCGTGCTTGTCACGGCACTCGCGGCTGCGACCAACCTGGCCATCGCTGTTATCGCCGGTGTTGTCTGGCAGGCACTTGTCAATGGATGGACGAGCGGCCAGCAGATCTCGATGCGCACCACAACGCAGAGCGTCGAGGTTGTTGTGGTCGACCCGACACCGCCGTCTTCGCCGTCGTCCAGTGCTGCCGTTGCTGATGACACAGCTGCAACAGTTCTCCACAACCGGTACCTGACCGACCGCGTCGAAGCCAAGGTTTACCACATCAAGGGTCGGCTTCTGTTCTCGTCGGTGGCCACATTCCGCGAGTTCTTCGACGTTGTGGGTGACCCGCGGGTAGTGGTGCTTGACGTGAGTGACTGTGTATTTGCGGACTTTTCGGCGGTCGCGGCACTGCGCGAGGCGATCAACCGGTACCGCGAGGTCGACAAGACGCTGGTCGCTCGCCACTTGGACGCCCACGCGGTCGAGCTCCTTCGTCATGATATCGGCTGGGTGTTTCTGGACCAGATCACGGTCGCACCCGTCGCTATGGCCAGCGGTGGTGCCGTCGAAGCCAAGCTCATGATTGACGTGGACGAAGAAGACAACGCCAGTATGCGCCACCTGAACATCGTGTCACCATACTCACCTTCGACCGCGTCGTTCCGCGCACTGCACGATCACTGAGTTGCTGCCGGTGCCTTGGCGGGAACTGAAGTGAACATGCTATGATAATGAAAGGCTTTCTTCGTGTGCTCATTTTCGTCTGGCTAGGACCTGAATCCTCTGAGGTCGCGTTTGCCAGAAGAAGCCACGAGCTTCTGCTCCAGCACGCTGACATACTCGCGCATCTCTTTCAGTTTCTTCTCAAGCGTGTGAATCTCATGCTGCTGCTTTCTTGTGTATGCTTCGTACTTGCGCGAGTGCTGCTGCAGCCGTGTGAGCTGCTGCTGGCTTTCCCGCGCAGCCGAGAGTTTCTTGGCGCGCGCCTGCTGCAGCTGAGCCTCCATTTTGCTGACACAAACCTCTAGTGCGCGGATGCGCCGGTCTTTGGCGTCCAACTGGGCGAGGAGCGATACTGGAGAGCGGTTTGGCACCGCGTAGCCTCGAGGCCCTCGCGCTTCCTTCATCTCTCCCTCTTCTTTGTCTTGCTGGTTCCCCATCCGACACTCACCAGTTGTCCAGTTGTCCATGTCATGCTTCGAGAGATGATTGAAGCGCTCAAATGACGGCCGTCGGCGCCGCAGACTCTCGAGCTCCTTTGCCTGCTCCATGACGATGGCTTGCAGTCGCTCGACGCGCTCGTCCAGGCTCTCCACACTGCTCCGTCCGTCACCCGCCCGACGGCTTTCGCACTCGTCGTCTCCGCCATTGCCGCCAGTGCTGCCGTCGTGAAGAACCGACTGGTTGATCCGCGCGAGTCGCTCCATCTGCGCGAACAGCGCGACGCACCGGTCGTGGTCGCCCCTCGCGCGTTTGTCGCTCGCCGCCCGCAGCCGCACCACCTCTTCCACCAGGCGCGCACACCCCGCACACCGCCCGTCCACCACATGCAAAGGCTCCATTGCTGCTGTCGGCCACGCCCTGTCCGCTTCAGAAGACGTCGTTGGTGCGATCGGTCACCATGCCTTGGAGCAGCGCAAGTTGAAGCAGCGTCAGGTGAAGCGGCGCGTACCCGAAACGGGGTACCCTGTACCTCGGGAAACAAGTCAGATGACGACCATCACTCCGGAATGTTCAGCGCCGTACCCCGAGTTACGGTGTACCAGTGTTGCGCGCTTCCAGTTTTGTACCCCATCGCGTAACCGCTCCCTCCCATCAGCACGGCCAAATCATCTGGCCATCACATCAGCACAGCGCCAACTTGAGGCCCGAGGTCGCCGCCGCCGCCGTAAGTTCCTCGACGTGTGGCCTGCCGCCTCCTCCGCGCGCAGTGGCAGGCGACTCCAGCGGCAGCCCGGTCGTCTTGGAGCCCCTGTAACCCGTTCGGCGCGTCGCTGGCGGCTTCGTACCCCCGAGGGTCCCCACGTCGTGCCCTGCACACCGCCGCGTAACCTCGTCGTGTAACCTCACGGGCAGCCGTCTATATTTGCCGCCCACTTTGAAGTTCCTGGCCGCGCGCGACGGAAGGCGATGGCCGTGACGGACGCACAGCTGGCGGCCGCGGCGGCCATGCGCCGGCGCGAGAGTAACCTGACGCTGGACGGCGAGGACGAGGTGCGCGTCGAGGTGGAGCGGCTGGCCGAGCCCTGGATGTCGCGCGAGCTGTTCCAGACGCTGTGGGCCAACGCCACCATGCAGGTCGGCTCGAGCTGCACGCTGACCACGCGGCGGCGTCGGCAGTCGACCGCCAAGGGTGGCGGCCTGGCCGATACGCTGGTAGAGGCGCAGCCGCAGACGCGGACGGCGGAGGACAACTCGACGGCGCTGAGCACGGACGGGGCCGAGACGCCGCCCGCTGCGAGCGCCACAAGCGGCCACCGCCGCTTCGAGGCGGACGAGTTCCAGGACCTGCTGCTCAAGGCGCTGGGCGACGACGTCGTGGTCTTCCCGGACGCCGAGCGCACGGCCAGCGACGGGTCGTGCGTCATGCACGCGTACGCCAGCGTGACGGACAACTACGGGCTCCGCACAGTGCTGCTGCTGCGGCTGGAGCAGCTGCACCGGTCCGAGCAGGTGGCCGTGACCGTCAAGAACACGGACCCAATCGACCGCACGCGCGTCAACGCCTTCATGGGCATCGTCCAGCAGCGGATCCAGCCGGGGAAGGCGCCGAGGCGACCGCACGGCCGCAAGGTGGACACGAACGCGCTCTTCCTGGATGAGAACAGCGACCAGGACTCGGCCGACTCGTCGTCCACGCCGTCAACCGAGACGCCGCCGGCGTCCGCTGCGTCGACGCGAGCGCGGAGCATCTCCAGGCCGCGGATCGATGGCCGCGGGCGGTCGCACACGATCCGGTACCGCACGGAGCGCAGCATCTCGTTCGAGGGGTACCTGAACAAGAAGAGCGACCTGCTGCCGAGCTGGAAGGCGACGTACTGCGTCCTGGAGGAAGACACGCTGGCCTACTTCGAGTCGCGCGAGGACTTTATCTCCAACTCGAAGCTCATGGGTCGCGTGCAAATCCAGAGCGTCGAGGACGACGACATGGGCAAGCCGAACGGGTTCCGGATCGTCACGGAGGGGCACCACATGAACCACCTCAGCTCGCGGACATCCTTCGAGAAGGAGCAGTGGAAGCGCGCCATCACGGTGCGTTGATCCGGGGAATGCGGCGGACTAGTGCCTCGGTGCTAACGAGCTTGGCGTGGTTATCTCCCCCTACAGATCGCAATCTCCAAGACACCCGAGATGGCGCGGCCGCACGTCGCGTTCGCGTCGCAGCCGCTGGACCCACGCAAGTTCTACCAGCTCCTTGGCGCGCTTCTTCGGCAAGAGATGGAGGATTTCCCCATGCTGTTCCGCAGCATCCACCCGGACGTGGTGGTCACGTCCAACTTCCCGCCCATCGTGCCGTTCTGGGGGCAATACCGGCGCTACGACGGCGTGCTCCTGTTCATTTCGACGCTGCTTGAGTCCGTCACAGTCGAGTCGTTCTCCGTGACGGAGGTCATCCAGCTGGTTCGCGGCGATGCCGACTGCGTCGACGAGTTTGTCGACAACAGCGACGCGTCAACGCCATCGCGATCGCTGGGCGAGATGGTCTCCCACGAGCCATCACCTCGCGCTTTAGCCGCGGGAGTACAGACCCCCGATAGCGCGTTGACACCGTCGGCGCAGTGGGAGAAGCGGCTTGTCGTCACGGGGAAGGAGACGTACAACTTGCTGAACTTCGAGAACCGCCGGATCACGCAGCTCTTTGTGCACGAGCTCTGGCTGGACCACAAGGACCGACTGGTGCGCTGGCACTTGAACGGCGACTCGGTCGCGCTGTCGGTCGCGTTCGATGACGCGCCTCGAGGAGAAAACATCCGGCTCGTGCTGCCAGGAGAAGCGTCGGCCATCTCCCACTCGATCCCGAGAGGCACGTTTTACGTGCAGGTGCTACGCGCGCAGCAGTTGACGCCCTCGGACGGGATTATAAGCAGCAGCGGGGGCAGCAGCTCGAACGGGTCGAAGAAGCAGCTCGTGTCCGGCGGCTCGACTCGCGGACCAACCAGCGGCGCGGCCTCGTCGTCGTCCAAGAAACCGTACTCCATCTACGCCCGCTGTATTCTGGAGGAAGGCAACCACTTTGAGCGCACGCTGGACGGGCTTGACACGAAGGGCGACGCGATTCCGGACGAGCTGGCGCGGACCGTCAACGGGATGCACACCGAGAAGCGGCGACCGTCAAAGGGGACGCGGCTGTTCCGCGGCCTTCGGCGCGCGGCCGGCATATCCGGCGAGCGGACGTTTGGCAAGTATGGCGATCCGAGCGGGTGCGTGACGGGCATTTGCAAGTGCTCGACGGCGGACAACCCGGCCAATCAGAGTCCGCACACCCTCAGCCCGGAGTGGGCTAGCAACCTCCGTCTCGAGTTCCCGGGGTGCGTCCGCGGCTTCACGTACTTCCTCAAAGTGGAGGTGTTTCAGAGCCGCTTCATGCTGCCGGACGAGCTGCTGGGCGTCTGCAAGATCAACTTGACGCCGCACTTGTCGCTGATGAACGCGTCGGCCGATGCCAAAGCCAACGGCGCACTTCCGCGGTGGCACAACCTGTGCGACCAATACAACGACTGCAAAGAGTCGTGGGCACCCCCGACGGTGTTCCGCGGGCGAGTCCAACTGGGCATCATCTTCGCGCCGACCATCATGGCGGCCGACGGGCTAGTGGATCCCAAGGTGCAAGGTCTTCGGCGTCTGGCGAGCGATGGCTCGCTGCTGCCGACCCGGCGATCCTCAGCCGACGAGACGCTGCTGCAAAACATGTCGAGCTACGATCTCCGCGAGCTCTTGCGCTCCGAGAAGATCGTGGAGGGCCATCCCGCGAGCTTCTCCAGAGGCAGCACCGGCCAGTTCGTCTCGCAGACGCCGGGTCGATGGTCGCTCCACGCTGAGTCGCTCGGGTCGGTCGTCTCGAGCGCGGACTCGACTTCTGCGGCGACCCACGACTCGAACGGGACGCTGAACGATGAGTTGCGTCGCTTGGCCCGCGACAACCACATGTTCAAGGGCAAGAGAACGGTGTTTGACGTGCCGACGAAGTACCAGATGATCAAGGGGGTTGGCGCCGGCACGTACGGCGAGGTGATCGCCGCGAGCGATGTCGAGTCCGGTACGACCGTCGCGATCAAGAAGATCGCGAACGCGTTCGCCGACCTGCCCGACACGAAGCGCATCCTGCGCGAGATGTGTCTGCTTCGGCAGCTGAGCCACCCGAACCTGATCCAGCTGTACGACATCCCGCGGCCGGAGCGGCTTCTGTACCTCGAGGATATTTATTTGGTGACGGACCTCATGGAGACGGACCTGCACCGCGTGATCCACTCGACGCAGACGCTGACGGACGAGCACGTTGCGCACTTCATGAGGCAGATGCTGCGCGGACTCGCGTACCTGCACTCGGCCGACATTCTCCACCGGGACCTGAAGCCGTCCAACATTTTGGTGACGAGCACGTGTGACGTCAAGATCTGCGACCTGGGCCTCGCGCGGTACGTCGACTACTCAAAGGCGACCAAGAAGGACGGCGCGGGCGGCGTCGACGAGTTCGTCGAGCTCACAGAGTACGTCGTCACGCGCTGGTACCGCGCGCCGGAGATCTTGCTGGACGGCTGCCGGTATGACAAGCCGTCGGACCTGTGGTCGGCTGGCTGCATCCTGGCCGAGCTGCTGGGCCGAAAGCCGCTGTTCCCCGGCTCGAGCACGACCAACCAGCTTAACAAGATCTTCAACATCCTCGGCACGCCCGACTCGGCGTACGTCTCGCGCATCCACAAGGCGGCGGCGCAGAAGTGGATGCATCGCCAGCGCCGACGCGCGCGGATCAGCTTCGCCGAGCTGTACCCGAACGCGAACGTGCAGGCGCTCGACCTGCTGGACAGGATGCTGACGTTCGACCCGAAGCGGCGTATCACAGCCGCGCAGGCGCTGCGCCACCCGTATCTGAAGGAGGCGTTCCGGTCGGTCGTGCCCGAGGGCGTGGACGCTGCCGAGAGCGAGAGCGCGGCTTACAGCGCCGAGGAAGAGAAGGAGGACTCGTTCGTCGGGGCGATCGACGACTCGAACGAGCGCGTGCCGCTCGAGAAGCTGGCGATGCAGCAGGCCGTGTTCGACCAGATGTGCTGCTTCCACCCGGAGGCGCGCGAGTACGAGGAGTGGCTCAAGGAGCACGACGAAAAGTTCTGCGTCGACCCCGCCACGGGCAAGCTCGTGCCGATGGGCAAGCGTGGGTGACGGCTCGCTTCGTGCGTCGCTATGAGGACAGCTGGATGGGCAAGAGAGAGAGAGAGAGAGAGAGGGAACAATGCAGCCTACGTGAGTCTAACGTCGGTGATTGGTCGCGTCAGATGTCGGAGCCGCAGTTCTTGCAGCGCGTGGCCGCCCCCTTGACAAACTCCTTGCAGTATGGGCACGTCTTCTTGACGAGGACGTTGCGCTTGAAGACGATCTCGAGCACCTTCTTGACGGCGAAGAAGAGAAACAGCGCGTTGATGAAGAAGTTGACCACGTTCTCCATGAAGAGTCCGTAGTTGATGGTCACGGCGCCGACGTCTCGCGCTGTTGTATGGCCATGAAGTTAGTACCTCTATGCATGCTGCGGTGGACAAGGTATCGAGCGACTCGTACCTTGCTTCCAGGTCTCCCAGGTCGTGCTCGAGCACTCGGGTGCGCTCACAGGGCACCGCGCGACGACGTAGTGGTTGGCCAGACTCCGCTCTGCACCACACGCCGTCAGAAATGAGGAGCAAGCGCACGAAGCACAGGCCGACGCGACGCACCGGTGAAGAGGCTGATGACGGGCGTGAGGATGTCGACGACGAACGAGTTGAGGATGGCGGTGAAGGACGCGCCGAGGATGAGTCCGACGGCCAGGTTGATGACGTTGCCCTGCTCGATGAAGCTGTAGAAGTCGTCGAGCACGCCGCGCACGCTCTGGATCGGTAGCTGCTGCAGCGTCTGCTCCGTGTACGACTGCAGCTGCTGCGCCGCGCGGTTGAACAGCGACGCGTCCTCCTCCGGCGGCGGCGTCGGCTCTCGCGTGCGGAAGCGGAACCCGGGCATCGCGCGGCTGGAAAGAGAGTCGAGAGGCGTCCAAGTGCTCGTGAAGAGGCGTCGGGGGGAGTGAGAGCGGCTCGGGTGAGGCGGAGAACACCTCGAGAGAGGATGGACCATGAGCAGCTCTGGTTGACACGCATCACCGGCAGATTATCAGAAATGCTGCGACTCTCAATTCGCAATCGTGACTGGATGTGAGTATGTGATTGCTGGATTAGAGTGCATGATTTTACGAAATAGGATGATTTCTAGCATTGTGTCGGAATGGATTTGGGGGCTCTGCCGCTATCCCACAACCGGACGCCAGGCAGATGGCGGGTGCGACGCCATGTCGACTGGCTGTATCAACCAGGAACACGACCGCCGCCACAGGTTTCCAAATGCGAGTCGCCATGCGGAAGGAGGGAGAGCCGAGCTGCTGCTGTTGAATCATGGACAGCTCGCGGTGGCTATTTCGACACCACCACAACTAAACAACGCCAAGTCGCCACGCGGCGTTATCAGTTCGCTCTATCGCCCAGGACGACTTCCACCCAATCAGTATACCCCACCCAACACAATGTTGCCATCCTCCATGATCCCTCACATGTACACGTATAAAATTATACCTTTCCGTCCCGGTCACCAGACGAATCGCACAACCCGGCGCCGAAACGGGCGAGCAGCGACGCACGGCACAACCCCCGGCGCGCTCGCCTCGGCCTCGGCCCCTCGCCTCGCCGCCCCCCGCGCGCTCCCGCCGCCATGACGACCGCCACCACCGCCGCTGCCTCCTCCACCTCCTCCATGTCCTCGCTGGCCGGCGCCGTGGCGGCTGCGCGCCAGCGACTGGCGCAGGTGAGCCGGCGACGCGCGCTCTTCTTCCTCAAGCAGCACGTGCCGATCCTCGAGTGGCTCCCGGCCTACGACGTGCACGAGGACCTGCCGTACGACCTGGTCGCGGGCATCACGGTCGGGCTCATGATCGTGCCGCAGGAGATCTCGCTGTCCACCATGATGGGCGTGCCGCCCATCTACGGGCTTTACACGGCCGCGCTCGTGCCCATGGTCTATCCGCTCTTCGGCACCTCGCGCGTCCTGTCGGTGGCCAACGGCGCCGAGGTCAGTCTGCTCGTGGGCTCGGCCATCAAGAAGGTCGAGAGCGTCGAGGAGCGCGTGGCCACGGGCATTCTGCTCTCCTTCCTCGCCGGCCTGCTGCTGCTCGTCATGGGCGTACTGCGCCTCGGTGTCATCGCCGACTTCTTCTCGCGACCCGTCATGGGCGGCTTCATCTCGGCCGGCGGCGTCCTCATCATGCTATCGCAGTGCGCCAACTGGTTCGGCGTCGTCGTCAAGAGTCACGACCTGCCGCTGCTCACCGTCATCGAGCTCTTCGAGAAGGCCACGGCACACATGAACGCGCTCAGCTTCCTGCTCGGAATCATCTCCATCCTCGTGCTCGTCGGCATGCGAGAGCTCAAGCGCCGCGTCGTGCTGCAGCTCGCGCGGCTAGAGGAGATGCTCGAGGACGAGTTCGCGCTCGAGACGGCCCGCGCGCTTGCCGCCTCATCCTCCTCGACCAGCAGCAGCTTCAGCGCCGGTGGCGAAATGGACGTCGAGCACGACGCCGACGTCCACGGCGACACACAAGAGCAGAAGAAGAAACCAGCGAGCGTCTACGACGATATTGAGCTCGGCGATGCCAGCGGTGCGGGCACTCCCAAGGCGGGGGGATCCACAGGTGCGCCGAGACGCAGCTTGTTCGGCTGGACGAACAACTTACCGCCCATGCTATCGACCGGCACACTCAAGCGGAGTGACTTCATCTTGTCGTCGCCGTGGACAACAACCAACTCGAGACGCCGCAACAGGAACGCCGGCTCCACCAACCCTCAGGCCAGCACCGCCACAGGGGAGAGCGACAGCTACGATGCCGAGGCACGCAGTACGCGGCACGCAGCTCGTATCATGGACGAGGGCATTGGTCTGTCGCTGTCTGACGAAGACTACATCAATCGCGAACGACCGCTCAATGGCGTCTCCGCGGAGACGCCATCGCGCCGAGCGATCCCGCTGGCGTTGGCGCCACCGGTCTTCTCGCGCTCCACTTCCGACTCGTCGGTCGCTTCCACGCGCTCGACTCGCGCGCTGCTGTCGAGTCATTCTCGGCGCAGTGACGATGACGGGAAGGATGGCGATCGGCGAATGCCTCGGCGTCGCCGGAACAGCTCACAGGACCGTGAAGACGACAACGTCGGACGCTCGAAGATGGGAAGAGGGGACGAGTTGAAGGTCAAGGCGACCGCACGCAGCGACGAGGACGAAGACGAGCTTGCTCACGCCAACGACACCGAGCTAGAGAATGGACAAGACGATGTGGACGACAGCGATGCCTCTGGGAGCCGTCCGTACGCGCGAGGGCGGGCTGACCTCGCATCGCCGGCCAAGTCGACCACAAGCGTCTCAACATGCACATCCACGACAGCGCTGACGGGCAACGCGCTCGAGAAGCTGGTGTCGTCGTCCATGTCGATCCGCATCCTCCGCTCCAAGATTGCCGTCCTGATCGCGCTGCGACTCGTGTGCGAGCTCGGCGCCTTCTTTGTGTGTCTGTTGGGCGGCATCGTGGGCTATGTGGTATCGGACGACGATGGGGACGACTCGAACAACGCGCTGATGCTAACTGGCGACGTGCCCGGGGGCTACCCGTCGCCTATTCTGCCGTGGTACGGCTTCCTCAACAGCATCATCGAGACCGACCGGCTGTACCACATCATCATTGACACGCTGTCGATCGCGCTCATCTCGTACATGGCAAGTGTGGCGATCGGAAAGCGACTGGCGATCAAAGAAGGCTACCGCATCCGCCCAAACCAGGAGCTGATCGCGCTGGGCATGTCGAACCTCGTCGGTTCCTTCTTCCAGTCCATGCCCGCCACCGGTGGGCTTTCGCGCACCGCCGTCAACATGCAGAACGCGCGCACGCAGCTTGCCTCGCTCATCACGGTGCTCGTCGTCGTTCTCGCGCTGTACACAGCCACGTCGGCGCTCGCGTACCTGCCGAAGACGAGTCTGTCGGCCATCATCATCGTCGCGGGTTACTCGTTGATCGAGATGAAGGAAGCCAAGTGGCTGTACCGTGTCAAGCGCGACGAGTTCTGCGTGTGGCTCGCATCCTTCTCGCTGACGTGTCTGCTGGGCGTGCTACCTGGACTCCTGTCCTCGATCTTCTGCTCGCTCATCGCCGTCATCTACAAGACGCGACGGCCGACCGTGACGATGCTGGGTGAGATCCCGGACCCGGAGGGCGGCGCGTCCCGCATCGTCGACTTGGATTTGTTCCCGGACACGGCGCGTCCGCTGTCGGACATCGTCGTGATCCGCGTGGAAGGCGCGCTGTACTTCGCCAACTGCGAGTACATCGAACGTGTGGTCGAGCGCGAGATCAGCAAGCGGCACGAGACCGAGGACGTGCGCGTGCTGGGCGTGGCGATCGATGCCGGATCCATCATGGAGTGGGACTCGACCACCATCCAGATGATGAAGCACCTGCGCGACGACCTGCGGCTGCGCGGCATCCAGCTGGCCATTGTGAACGCTCGCGACCGGCTGCAGAACCTGCTCGAGTCGTCCGAGTTCCTCGAGGGTATCGTGCGGCAGGACGCGCGCATCGGGTTCAACGAAGCCATCGCCACGATCCGAGACGATGCGCTGGATAGCGACGAGTAGGGGGGAGGTGGCGGACCGGAGCCTCGAGCTGATGTAAGAGAGGTCGACATGCGAAGCTCAGCGGAGACGCAAGGATGAAAGATGCGTAGGCGTGAGAGGATGATAGATGTGCGTACAATAGACACTTCCGACGTGTGTTGGCGCGTGCCACGCATGGGCCGTGAGCCTTCCAGGTACTCTTCTGTGTACAGCTGACTGCTGTTGGTCTCACGAACATTTGGCTCTGAGGATGAAGCGGCGACCCGGACTAAACTCAATCCTTTGAAGCCTTGCAAGTCGCTATGGCTTTATTCGGTCCAGACCGACTGCACACCAGACAACTTCGTCATGTGTGCAGTGCTCTCTCCTCAGCTGGTGCCTCTCGCCTGGAATTCCACCCCTGCTCCAATCGCTATTGCACCACCACAGTCGGAAGAGAGCTGAGTGGTGCGAGGACTCTTGACACCAGTGTCAACGTCGTTTCGGTTTCCATGAAGTTTGGTGTGGAGACGACAACCATCCGTGGTCGGACGCACTGACTTGTCCATCCGACCACCGCAGCTGAACGACGACCATCGACTTCGGCGGGGTTGCCGCCTGGTTGCC
>JAADYB010000394.1:0-21887 GCA_023338075.1 Phytopythium litorale
CGGGTGGCGGGTGGGCGGGGGGGGGGGGAAGAAGCCAGGAAGGGAGGGGGGCGGGAGAATAAGAAGACGGGGCGTCACGCGCTACGTACCGAGATGATGGAGGGTCTCGGTCTTGGTCCGTCGCGCTCGCGCTCGCTCGACCACTGGCGCGTGGCGGCGCCCTGCTTGCCTGCTTTGGTGCCGCGAAGACGTCTACCCGCCGACCACCGCCGCCAGGGACGCCGAGACGGTAGAAAGGTTGTGGTTGTCCCCGCCTTCCCGCGCGGAGCCACACGCTCCAAGTCGATTGGCGCCGGCGGTCGGGCTTCCCCCCCCCCTCCCCCGCCTCCTCCCAGGGAAAGGGTCGGGGTACACGGGGTACACAGGGAAGGTATACGATCGCGGCTCGTTTCTGACGCCACGGGCGTGTCACAGCATCACGTCGGGCATACAATTTCCCTGTTCACTGGCGGGTTGAGCAAGAGTGGGCATTCGCCAAAGTCGAGAGGCACACGTTCCATACCTATTTCTACTCGAAAGAGGCTGAAATACCTATCTTTGTCACTCTTTCAAGAAGATAAAACAGTCATTCTGATCCTGTTCTCAAGCGCATTCAAATTCTCATAGGAAATGCAACCTAGTTTTGCCAGAGCCAGCTGCGGGAGATATACGTATACCTTTGGTCGCACGGACAAGGGACACAATCGACTGGTTACGCTGCGGCGCGACTTTCGAACACGTACCCCTTCCGCGCCAACACCAGTTGGTTACAGTTACTGTTCAGTACCCATTTCTTCCTCATCGGGGTTCAGACACCTCTGCTCGCCACACAACGTCGGGGCGACAACCAAGATGCCATTATCGGTGAAACTGCTCCGGCGGTGGGCAAGGCGCCGCGTGGAGCAAGTGGCCTCGCGCGTCGGCGCGCTCTTCGTGGTTACGGGCTACGCCCTCATCCTGGGCGTCGCGTTCGTGCACTTCACGGTGCTGGTGCCGCGCGTGGCGCCTGGGCGGGCCGAGCGACTGGCACATTACTACGTCAGCGCCTTCCTGCTCACCGAGCTGCTGCTCCAGTTCTCGCTGGCGGTGTGGAGTAACCCGGGGTACGTGGAGGTTGGGACTGACGACGCAATGGGGACGAAACGTACCCTCGGGTCCGACTTCAACTCGGACCACGAGGAGCTCCCGCTGTGCGCCAAGTGCGAGCGCGTCAAGCCCCCGCGCGCGCACCACTGCCGCGTGTGCCGGCGATGCGTGTTCGAGATGGACCACCATTGCCCGTGGGTCAACAACTGCGTCGGCTACCGCAACTACCGTGCGTCCACCCGCTGCTCGTGCGCCGTGTTCCCCCAGTGTGACCCCGTTGCTCGCTGTCTGACAACCGACCGACCGTCTCGTGCCAGGTCACTTCTGGCTGCTGCTGCTCTACCTGTGGGTGAGCTGCGCGTACGTGGCCTCGCTGTCCTTCCGCCCGTTCCTTGCTGTCTTCAGGGCCACGGATAGCCACGCGGAGCGCTCGACGGCTGAGCGGATCGAGCGCTTCGCCCTCACGTTCGCATTCCTCACGACAGTCACGCTGGGCGTCGTGCTCTTCTGCTACTGGCTGTGGCATGGCTACCTCGCGGTCACGCGGCAGACCACAATCGAGTTCGCGATGGGCCACCGCAGGCCAGAGCGTAGCCATGTCGGTATGGACGAGGTGGCTGAAGGCCTCAAGCGGATGCTTGGCCGGCGTGACACGTGGTGGTTCATGGCTATCGTGGTGCCCCCAGCCCCGCGAGAGCTTCCTCCTCCGTACTGCAGAAGCGTGGATCACCCTAGCGTGTGAGGTCGTCATCATAGCGTCAAGATATCCAGCGTGGACAAATGTGTTCAAACAACATGGAGGCTACGCGGAGATCTGGGCTTGGCCTGTGATGTACTCGTACGCCTTGATGGCGCCGGCGTGGCCGGCTTGCGGCAGATGCTGCAGGAACTGCCGCGTGGAGTCGGTGGCGGATGCTCCTCCTCCACAGGTAACTGCTGTGCAGATGATGCGGCACACGGCGCGCTCCACGCCATCCGTGCAGATTTCCCGCCTCACGAGCGCGCTGTCAAACAACCACAATGAAGTCAGGCGGACGCTGTTCGATCGGACCAAAGCGTCAAGAAACGTACGCGCCGGCCATGTCGCGCTGGATGCAGGCGCCGTCTCGAGCTCTCGGGTCCGCGTCATCGACGTCAGGGTAGTCCCACGAGAGCACAGCGTACGCGTCTGTGATCCTGAAATGCGAGATGCGACGCGTCTCGACCGCTGCAACTTCGCCGCTCATGTCGTTCAGGTACCGAGTGATCGACGTGCAATAGCGGATGTTGCTAGCTGGCGCGTCCACGACGTTGCTCTGGGCCTCCATCAGCGTGTGGTTCGGCCACGCGCAGCTCGCGCTAAGCAAGATGCTGTGCATGGCGCTGAAGACGCGGCGGATGTCCGTGGTGTCCAGAGCATAGACACCCACACGGACCCATCCGATCTCGCTCGGCTGCTGCACTCGCAGCGGCTGGGCCGTGATACTGGGCCATTCGACCGCGACGGTCTCCGTCTCCCTCGACAGGATCTGGATCGCCAAGTCAAGTCTCTCGTCTGAGCAGCTTGCTTCCAAGTCTCTGGCGCGTGCTACCGGGTCCAAGCGCAGGTGCGTGTACGTGTGCAGCAGTGCGCGCAGGTCGAGCTCCTATCGAGCACAAGCTCAGTCAGAGTCGTTGCATGAAGCGAGTGAGCAAGCATGACCAACCGCACCGCTCCCGTCGGAGGCGAACCGGCAAAGGCAGCGTTCAGCCCGAGGAGGAACGCCCGCTGCGCCACATACGCGCGCCGGAGCTGCAGGTTACGCCCGAGAGCGTGGCGGCGCGCCATTCGCTGCGCGCTCGCTCGCTCCTCCCACTCCGCTGCCGCCGCTCCGCCACCGCGGCGCTGTAGCCTCCGCGCCGCGCGCAGAGCCTCAAGATGCGCCGTCAGCGCCTCTATCTGCTCGCATAGCGCTAGTTTCTCGCTCTGGATCGCAGCGTGGTCGTTAGTACGGGCCTCGAAACCCTATCGGAAGGCGGATCTCGTCACGTCACCTTCTTCCGCTGGCGGATAGAGCGCGCAAGCAGCGCGTCCTTCGCCTTCCGCCGCGCTATGCGCTCGCACTGTGCCACCGCTCGCTCGCTCGCAGACTTCCCAGGCAGTAGTGACGCATCGGACGCCAGCGGTGGCGCGTCCACACTTGCCACGCGGCCATCCACGCCGACACCGGTTGACGACGCTGCGGGCGTGCATCTGCTCGCATCAGCGCTGTCGTCCGCCATCAACCACTCGGACAGCAGGTCCACGTCCAGTGCATCGCGCCAGATATCCTCCGAGGGCTCTAGCGGCAGCACAGAGTCGCCGGGAGCGCGCGGAGGAAGGCTATGCAGGCCTTGAGCGTCCATGTCTGTCGTCGGTCTTGAAGAAGTGACCTCTTCGTCATTGACCCACATTTGTATGTATACGCAATCAACTTCAGTTTAGAGATCAATGATTTGATTGGCTCTTCGTCGCAATGAGTATCGTGAGATTGAAGGGAGTGATGAATGTGCGGGCAGTGCAACAAGGCTTCGTTCACAACTCCAGTCGCAGGTTTTCATCACGCGAACAGCACAACGTTGTGCGCTCCCTCTTTCCAGCCCGGTTCTCCGGGCGTTCCTCGTGTGCGAACGGCGGCGTGTCGCTTTCATTGCGCGAACTGGTTGGGGTGCTCACCACAACGCACGCACTCGACAATTTTGGTCGCGGAGTGCGTTCAGCAGCAGACCTGGACACCTCTCGCCCGACCACAATGTCGCCTGCGCATCCACGGCTGACCCATGTCTATGAGCTCTGCGGAAGCGCCCCTCCACCCGAATGGCGCGCGGCCCAACTTGCTCCCAACTGAAGCCATTCTCTGGTCGCAACACCGCTGTCGACGACAGGATTGACAAGCGACAACGGACAAATGAGCACACACGAAAGCAATCACGGAACGACGCAACTTCGTGTTTGACAGCAACTATAACAGATCCTCTGGTCAAAAGGATCCGGTTCCGTTGGCAGCGCGGCGACAACAAAAATGCTGGTTTGGGGTCAGCAAATGACGTTGAAGTTGATCTCAAATATGTATTTCTGCAGGTAAATGCACTCCCGCAAACGTCAACAAGTCACTTTCGACAAGTGAGAGGCTCTGCTTCTCGCGGGGGAATTGAAATCCAGAAGATCGACCGTCCACGCCTTGGATATCAGGGAGGGTGTCACTCGTTGTCGCGGCGACCGCCCCGCACTCCCGACACGAAGAAAGGATACAATGTCGGCGGACCGATCTGGCCACGAGCCGTCTTGCCACCCGCCACGGCACCAGGCACACTGGGCGTGGCACTCGCCACCAAAATCCAAGCACAAAGATCCCGTCAGGTCGGATGACGAGCTGTGAGACTGATGAGCTTCTGAATGATCAAGGAGGCGGTTCGGCGGTAGGTTAGCAGAAGACAGACGCATTCGATCAGGCATAGGGTGCTAGACTGCCGACCACCAGTCAGTCTCAGCGCCACCTCGAGTGGGGCAAGTATGTGGCGAGCAGGCGAGATCATCCGTCCGATTGCGACCACGCCGAGTTGCGAGAGCATTGACGGAGCGCCAACGCCACCGTCGCGCACACTGGCACCACGACGACTAATTTTCTCCCGCTCGTGGACGCATCCTCGGTCGCCGGCGCCTGCGTCCATCCATCCCGACGCGGCCTCATTCCCCGATCGGACGTCGAGATGGAGGGCCTCTCGCGGCAGCGGCGGCTGCGCAAGATGAGCCAAGAGTTCATGCCGGCCGCCTTCTCCTTCTCGGCCAACGCGCGCGTGCTCTGCGTGGGATCAGCCGTCGTCTACCGCGTCGCGTTGTCACTCGCCGGACCAAGTACGTCGTCTTCCACGCAGAGCCCGCGGGGCAACATAGAGGAGGGAAGCGCTGCCGCTCCTCCAACGCCGACGCAGGAGTGGGTCATTGCCATGAGCCAGGCCAAGTTCTGCACGTTCCTGGCGCAGGTGCACGCCATCCTCCAGCACCCATCCGTGCAACAGCAACTGAGCGCCGTACCCACTTTCGACGTGGCCACCATGACGGTCGACTGGCAGCCGTTCGACGCCTTCCTGCAGCTCATGGCGAGCTTGCTGGATCGCCACGCGCACCTGCCGACATGGGCTTTCTCGAGCAGCGCGGCGTCACTACCCGCGGCGGACGATGCGCGCGCTGGGCTCGAGCAGTTCCTGGCGGACTGCTGGCGCGCACTTGAGACGGTGCTACCGGCGCTCGTGGTCGAGCCATACGACGCCGGCAGCACAGCCAGCCGCGAGGTGCTGTGCGTGTACCTGCTGCTGCGCGACCTGCTGCAGTTCCCCGAGGCCGTGTTGGCGGCCAACTGCGCGTACGCCAACGCCATCCTGAGTCTGGAAGAGGTGCACGTGGCCGCCCCGCACGCGTGCAGCATCTGTCTCGAGTCGGTGCAGCGCGCGGTCGGCCGGGAGAGCGCGGCGGCCGTGCGCCTGCCCTGCGCGCACGCCTTCCACGAGCACTGCATCATGGCCTGGCTGCGCCAGAGCGCCACGTGTCCGCAGTGCCGCGCACCAGTCGGCCTGCACGGGGCGTTCGGCGCCTGACCATCGGTCGTTGTCCGGAGAGAAATGCACACAGAGACCAAGCTAAAGTGTGCCTTTTTGAAAATATAGATGCGAGTGAGTCAGAAGGGTGTCGTCCAGTGAACAGCTCGAGTTTGCAAGTGCGTCGCACACAGTCTCACATGGACACTCCTCCAACATGGAGGTCCAAGCGGCAACAACGCCAGAATAACGCTGACGCGGGGCGGGAGGCCCGCTCCGACCTCATCAGCGGTAGTCAGCACCCGCGCGCGGCTTCAACGTAGTCGGCCGCACGTGGTGACCAGGGCGTCGCTGGCGCTTCGTGACGTTCGGGACGCTCCGCTCCGCACATTGCGTCCGACTGATGGAACTCGTTGAAGTCGGCAACGTCACATTGCCAGAAGAAATCCAGACGGGTTACACTGTACCCTTTGGGTTACCCGCCCCTTCTTTCTCGCAAACCCGTCGTCAGTTCGTGTTTTACGCTCCAAAGCAGGCGAGCGGCCGATCCGCAGTCCCGAGAGCACCAGCCGCCAGGTGAAGCGCGATACGAGTCCCGAGTCGTGGGCCTCGGGCGATCCCGGCCGCGCGCTTATCATTATCCCATAGGAGAAGCCTCGGCGAACGCTCCGCTGGCGTTCCGATCCCGTCCCGGTATGTAAACTACGCGGTTATCTAACGGCGAGTCCCCTCCTCACGAAGAAGGGGATCCTGGCGGAGAAGGAGAACTTGATCAACTAACGCTCGGCGCCTCCATGCGCGTCCCCCGACAGGCGACGGACATGGCGCCGCTAGGCTTCCCGCTGGCGCCGGGCTTCTTCCCGCAGGTGGTGCTGACGGTGGACGAGCTGATGCACTTCCGGCGGCTCGGCCGCGAGCGCGTGACGCAGCTCGCGCGCGTCGTGGACGACGCCGACTGCGTGTACCGCTGGGTGCCGGCGCGCGCGCCGCGGTCGGGCCGCGCGTGCCAGAAGGCGGCCTTCCTGGACGTGCGCGCGGCCTCCAAGGCGGCGCAGGCGAGCTCGCTGCTCAAGGCCAGCGTGCACCTGGTGGACGTGGGCGTGGAGGAGATCCTGAGCGCGCTGGCCAAGCCGCGGACGCGGGACGCGCGCCGCGCCTTGGGCTTCCTGCACGCGGACGCCTTCCTGGATGCGCAGACGCTGCTCACGTTCCCGACGTCGAGCAGCCGGCGGAAGAAGAAGCCGCCCTACAAGTACCGCGCCATCAAGTGGTGTGCGCTTCGCCCTCCCGGCAAGAAGGACGGCGACGCGGTCGACTTTTGCTTCATGGAGTACGCCGGCACGTGCCGGGCCAGTGCCAGCAGCGCGGTTGTCGGCTTCTGCATCCAGGAGTCGGTGCCGAGGGATCGCGAGGTGCCACCGCTGGACGCCTTCGGCGTGCGCCGAGGCACCTTCCTGCGCACGGGCGTGGTCGTCACGCGCACGCACCAGTCCAACATCCTCAAGGTCACGTCGCTCTGCCAGCTCGTGCATGAAGGCGGCGGCGGCGGCGGCGCGCTGCCGCCGCACCCGGACGAGCCGCTGTTCCTCGAGCTGGTGGCGTCGGTGCACCGCCTCAAGGGCCTGCTGGAGCGCCAGCGCATGGGGAAGCTGCAGTACCTGGACGAGTGGGACTGGGTGCCGTCCGCGGACCGCAAGGCCTGCGCCGTGTGTCTGCGAGGCTTCTACTTCCACCGCAAGCACCACTGCCACACGTGCGGCGAAGTCGTCTGCGCGTCCTGCGCGCCGCTGCGCGAGCTGGACGAACCGCTGCTGGGCCGTGACGTGGCCGGAGGAGCTGGGCCCGCCGTGACGCACAAGCTGCGCGTGTGCTCGCTGTGCATGGCGCAGGCGGGCAGCGCGAGCGGCAGCGGGCCACACAGCGAGGATGGGGGCGAGGGCTCGAGTGTGGACGAAGACGCGACCACGACCACATCGAACGGCGGGACGGACACGTACGTCCGCGGGCTGCGGTACCCCGCGAGCTACTACGCCCGCCGGCCGCCGCCCGCACAGCAGCAGGTGCGTCCGCAGCGAGGTCGCTTGTCGGGGTCATCGACGGAGCACCACGGCGGGCGGAGGTCCGCGAGCGACCGCAGCAGCATCGGTAGCGATCGCAGCAGCAACGCGCTGGCGAGGAAGAAGGAGGCGCTGGATAAGCTGGTGGACCACATCCGGCAGATCCGCGACACGATCGACGAGGCCATCTCGGAGGTGGATGAGGAGCGCGCGTCTCTTGCTGCGGCGCACAGAGGCGGCCGGCGGCGTGGGGTCGTAGACGACGACGACTGGGATGATGACGACGACGCCGAGAATGACGACGGCGATCCGCGAGACGAGCAGTATGACGACGTCTACGACCGCATCCTGCAGATCCGCGAGACGCTCGACATGTCGGGCGAGTTCGACGCGGTGCTGGCGGCTGTGGGCGGGCGAGAGTCGCTCGCGTCCGACGATGTGTCCTCGGTCGCGGGCAGCTCGCTGGCGGGCCACGACGAGCTCGACTTGACGCTGAGCAGTCACGAGAGCATCAGCATGCTCTCGGGCGGGTCCTTCGCGTCCTCGTCGGCCTCGTCCGCGTCCTCGATGTCATCTGGAGGGGGCGGCCGCGGACAGGACGCGGGCGAGCCGGACCCGTCATCTGCAGCGGAGGAGGCCCACCCGCACGTGCACTACGCGGACGACGGAGACGACGCAGCCAAGCTGCACAAGGCGCTTGAGTGGGCACGCCAGTCGGACCCGCTGGCCACGGACGCGGACGCGGACACAGACACTGCCACGGGTGGCAAGCGACTCGCGGACCAGGGTCCCGTTCCCGTCCTGACGGTGAGCAAGAACCGCGGCATCGAGCGGCTGGCGATGAAGATTGGTCGGCTGCAGCAGCGCCTCGAGGCCGCCGCGGCGCGCACCGCGGATGCCGAGGACGAGGACGCGCCACAAGCGGACGCGACGGCGGCCAGCCCAACCCCAGCGCCGGACGCGGGTGCCAGCGTTCCGGTCGACCTGGTCGCGAACCTTCGCGGTGTGATGAACTCGAGCGAGCTGACGCGTCCGCCTGCCCGTCGTTCGGCGCCCAGTCCCCCGTCGTCCTCGGTGGGTCGTCGCGCGCCTCCTCCGCCCGTCCCGTCGTCCGCCCCCGCGTCCTCGCTGCCCACGGCGATCGCCCCGGCGTCCACGCCTTCTCCTTCTCCGGTCGAGCCGCAGGCCGGCACCACCATCTACGTGTTCGACGAGGCCAAGGTGAACCGCCTGCAGCCGCGCTGGGTACCGCACCGGCGGTCGTCGCTCACGAACGCCCCGGCGCCGGAGAAGAAGGACGCGGACACCGAGGACGAGGACGCCCGCGGCGAAGCGGCCGACGCGTTCGCGAGCGAGCTGGCGCCGGCCCCGGCCGCCCCCAAGGCCGCGGCCGCGCGTGACGAGCGCGACGAGCTGCGCGAGCTCATGGAGGGCCTGGCAAGCGAGCGGCCGGCGCGCAGCCGATGCTCGAGCGGCCAGTCGACCGGCGCGCCACCGACCGAGAAGTTTGACTTTTGAGCCTTTATTTACGCCCCGCGGCGAGTGGAGAGCGCGCGGGTTGTACCAACCGTTGAGATTTAACAACAAATGTATTGCCTGCAACTGAGAGACAAGGAGGGTGGGTGCAACTCGTCCGCCTGTCTCGGTTGCCGTGCTGAAGAAGATGCGACAGGGCAGGCGACTCTGCCGCAGGACCGTGTCCGGTTCACGTTCCACGGTCCACCCACCCACGCGTCGGAGCCTACGGTACACGACTTGCCGCGCGCAGAGCCACTCAAGTGGCGTTCCACTGTGCCGCCTGCTTGGGTCCGCCGCCATGTGACGCCCCTCTGCCGCGTCCGCTGCTGACTTCAACTTGCTCGAAGATCGCGACTGGCTCGTTTCTGTCCAGCGCGTGACGCGGGTCGGGTTCAACGGGTCGGGTCGCTGCCGTATCCGTCAGCACTGAACCCACCCACTCGCTCCCATCGCCCAGCAGCCGCTATGCACAGACGCATCACGGGTTTCTCATGGGTTCGCGCGCTCCGAACCGTAGGATCGTGCGTACCGGTAGTGTACGCGGAGTTACACCTGACTCGCGTCCAGCATGTCACAATCCGACGACGCGTCCGCGTCCGCTCGCCCGTCCCCTCGCGGAAAGTGCCCGCGCGCGCGCGGAAAGGGATTGTTGCGTCGTCCCTCTCCTCCTGCGCCTCTGGCCGACCCAATCGCCATACATTCACACAGGCGGCCGACCGTCGGCGCTTGCAGGCTCGGGGACGCGCGCGGAACGCGGGCGCACGCTTCCGGCTCGTGGCGTGCTGCCAAAGGACCGCGGGAGGTGTGGCGGTGGGTGAGCGGGATCCGGAACGCGGAGATCCCCCCTCCCTCCCTCCCTCCCTCGCTCCCTCCCTCGCTCTCTCCTTTCTTCTCCACGTCGATACTTTTCCCGCCAGATCGGCTGGTCGCTGGCGGACGCGCGCGCGCTCGCGGGCTCGCGGGCGTTGATTGCCGGCGCGCGTGACCTTTGAGGCGCGCTCGCCACTGCCGCCGCGCCTTGCGCTTCTCGCGGCGCTCCCGCCCTCCCCACACACACAGACAGGAAACGCGCGCGAGAGATCGTCAAGTCTTGACGACAGGACCCCTTAACACAGCGAGTCCTGCAGGGAAGAACGCCGCGCCGGCCGAGCCGCAGCCATGCTCGACTTCCCGCTGCACGACGGCTTCTTCCCGCCGATCGTGCTCAGCACGCAGGAGGTCAAGTACTACCGGCGACTGGGCAAGGAGCGCGTCGGCCAGCTCGTGCGCATCATCGAGGACGCAGAATGCGCCTACAAGTGGACGCCGTGCCGGCCGCCGCCCAAGCTGCCGCCGCCCTACGCGGCCACCGGCGGCGGCGGCGCGGCCGGCAGTCGCCCGCGCACGCCCGTCGTGTGCCAGCGCGCACAGTTCCTGGACCTGCAGCCCACCAGCAAAGCCACACGCGCGTCGACGCTGCTCAAGGCCAGCGTGCAGCTCGCGGACGCTCGCCCGGAAGAAGTGCTGCAGGCACTCGCCAAGCTCCCGACGCGCGACCTGCGCAAGATGATGGCCTACGCGCACGGCGGCGCGTTCGTGGACGCGCGCACGCTCTTCACTCTGCCCTCGTCCTCCTCCAGCAGCAAGCGGAGCCCAGACAGCCGGCCGCCGTACTCGTACCGAGCCATCAAGTGGCACGCGGTGCGAGCCCCGCACGTCCCGAAAGCGGGCGGCGCGGCCAAGCACGACAAGCCCGCCAACAGCACACAGGTCGTCGACTTCTGCTACCTCGAGTACGCCGGCGCGCGCCGAGCGCCACGCCCGGGCTCCAACGTCGTGGGGTTTATCGTCCAGGAGTCGATCACTCGTGCCCGAGAGGTGCCTTCGCTCGCGCGCTTTGGCGTCGCTAGAGGATCACTCTCGCGTGTCGGCATCTTCGTGTCGCGCGTCGCGCACCAGCCCGCGACCTGCCGCGTCACGGCACTATGCCAACTCGACGACCTGGACAATCAGCTCAGCGCCGGTGGCATCGACCCCGCCGTTTTGGCCGTGGTCATGCAGCGAACGCTCACCAGCATGGTGGGCCAGCTTGCAGGCTTGCTCGAGCGCCAGCGAGTCAGTCGGCTGCGCTTCGTCGAGCAGTGGCAGTGGATCCCGAACGCGGAGCGCAAAGCCTGCGCCGTGTGCTTGCGAGGCTTCTACTTTCACCGCAAGCACCACTGCCGCACATGCGGGGAAGTCGTGTGCTCGAGCTGCGCGCCGCTGCGCGAGCTCGAAGAGCCCATCTTCGACATTTCTCACCTCCGTGTGTGTTCCGTGTGCATGCTGGCAGCGGCAAACACGGGGATTGCTGTGACGGCGAACGGTCATGCGGCGAGCTCGGGCCTGGGCTCCACGTCGACTGGCGACGACGAGGAGACGTACGCACGCGGACTGCGCAGCCCTCGCCATGACTCGTATGAGGATATGGTCTTCCACTTGCGCGGCCGCAGGGACCGGGATGCCGATCAGGAGCAGGAGCGGGAGCGGGAGCGAGAGCGTGGCAACGAGCGCGCGCGCCAGAGCGACGCAGAGCGCAAGAGCGACGCAGTCACGCCAATGCCGCTGCGTCCGCAGGACAAACTGCAGGTGCTGACGAATGTGGTGAGCCGAATTCGCGATATCCGCGACACGATCGACATGACGATCTCGGAGGTGGACGCGGTTGGCGCAGCCGTGGATGGTGACGACCGCAGCGACACGTCCGGGGAAGTCGACGATGCTCATGACTTGTACAGCGAGATGCAGTCGATCCGTGACGCGCTGGAGACATCTGTCTCGCAGTTTGACGCGGCCTTGGCGTCGGCTACTGGAGTGGGGGATGATGAGGGAGAGTACTCAGAAGACGGCACGTCGGCACTGAAACGCGGCCAAAGTGGCAGCGACCAAGACGATGGAGGGATGACGCCCGATCAGTTCCACTCGGTGGCTCGCATCACGCTGGCAGCCGCAAGGGCGACCAAGCAAGCCGGCGAAGCGTTCTTGTCGTCTGCGCATGATGCCCGTCATCAGCACCATCGGCACCGGCGACACAGCCATGAGCGGCACCGCCACGATGCGCATCACCGTCCACGCCGTCACCGGCGCGAGGCAAATGACTTGCTTGCAGAGCTGGGCAGAAACCATACTGGTGACACCGACAGCAGTGGTGCAAGCTCTCATTCCAACAACAACGGCGGCGATGAGAGCGATGAAGAAGCGGAGGACCCATACGCTGCCTCGAACTACGAGAAGCTCATGCGAGCTTCGCGTAGCCCAAAGGACGAAGAAGCGTCGCACAGCTACAGTGAGCCCGATTCGCATGGCGTGGCAGGGGATGGCACGCTCACAGACTCGTCGGCAGGGGCATCGTCCTCTGGATCGTCATCGATGCGGTCGTCTCGAGACATCAAGAAAATGATGACGAGCACCAAAAGCGCCAAGATCCGCGCGCTGGAGCAGCAAATCCGAGAGCTTCAGAGGTGCCTTGAGGACGCGCAGCGCAAGCTGTCGGTCATGGGGAGCGACAACCTCACGCCACTCGAGCTCGGCAAGGAACGCCAGCGCCAGCGGCAGATGAATCGCCCCAGCAACGTCAAGCCGCAGAATCACGCAACGGCAACGGACCTTGTGTCGGAACTTCGCGGTGTGATGAATTCGCGTGAGGTGACCAACGCGAACAACAACGGGCGCCGCTCGCTTTCAAAGAAACCCGCGCCTCGGAAACCATCACCGCAGGAACCGTTCGCCAATGTGTCGAGTGCGCTGCCGTCGCCAATTGCCGTTGTTCCAGAAGAAGACGCTTTCGACGGAATAGTTACGCCGCCAGTGGTGCAGAAGCGAAAGCAGTATCCGCCGCCGCCGCCGCCGCAGCCACAGCCGAAGCAGACTCCTAACGGGCATTTGGACTCTGCCGAGAAGACCAATCTCCTCGACAAGACAGTGTCGTCTTCCTTCGGGTCCGCTCTCGCGACGGAAAAGACCGAGGCACCAAAGGGAAAGCCGCGATCGCCTGCACCAGTGGTGGACCCTCAGGCCCTGGGTATCTCTGACAGCGGCGAGTGGGATGATTTGTCCGACTCGGACGACGACGACGACGGGGACTTTGACGATAGTCACTCCCACTCAAGCTCCGAGCCACAGTTTGACCAGCCGATCCATCAGCGCGACGGTCGTGCGGAGAAGGACAACAAGGCCGGAGCCACATTCTTTGAAGAAGAAGACTTGAACGCGCTCCTTCGTCAACGCGCCAGCATCGCTGCACCTGCGGATGTGGGTGGTGAGCGTCACACTTTGTTGGCTTCTGGGTTGCCGCCAGACGACTTCCTCGACCCCGAGGACGAGAGCACAGAGCTGCGCGAGCTTATGGCTGCGCTTGCCCGCCCGCGCAGCAACTCGCTGCCGTTCGACACGGACTCGTCTTCGTTTGGTCTGCGTGGCGGGGTCAATCAGCATGGCGGTGCACCATCGCAAGAAGCCACTGCAACCGCTGGCGTTGGGGGCGACACAGCACCAGGTGGCAACGCGCCACTACAGCCGAGTTGGAGCGACGGGTCTCCGGAGCGCGGGCCGACCGCACACCACGTCGACCACGCCGTGCGCGCGATCCGCGCGTGCCTCGCCTCGCTGCGCTGCGAGTGTCCGTCCAAGTCGGATCGCCAGCGGCGCCTCGCGGGGGTGGCGCAGATCCTCAAGTCGCTGCGGCGCGACGGCGTGCGCTCGCGCTACCGCACGCTGGCGCACGCCGAGCTTGGGTACGCGCAGCTGCTGCAGCGCGCGCCGAGCGTCGTTAAGCTGCTCAAGCTCGCGGGCTACGTGTCGCTGCCGCAGAAGCTCACCATGCGCCGCGTGGACAGCGAGTTCCTCGCGCTGGTGCTGCGTGAGCTCGAGCGCGAGCTCGACGGCCGCGCCACCGCCACCGCCACCGCCGCATGAGCTGGAGCTGGAGCTGGAGCTCGGCCCGGCGAGTCTGGAAGTGATCGACATGCGACGCTTTCACTCGGCGACCCTGTCTTCTTACCCGGAAGCGGTTGAAGCGTGTGCGTCCTTTCCAGGGAGAGAGGGATGCATGTTGAAGTGGCTGGCAGGGGGGGGCCATCGACAGGTATGCAGCATGGGGTGGGGGCATATACTACTGAGCACGTTGCGTAAAATAATCGACACGAATACAAACAGAGAGCTTGGCAGGTGAAAGGGCAGGCGAGCCCCAGCGGCTTCGAGTGCTGGTGCATTGCGAAAGCGTCGGGGAGCATTGGTTGCTGACAGCCGGTGGCAGTTCCGTTCGGTTCGTTGGAGAGGCGTGGGTTGCAGCGCGACCAACAGGCGCGCTGGAAGTATTTTACACTGTACTGTACGGGCGGTTGCTTCAGTTTCTCCGTCAAAAGGGTGAGTCCACCTCTTCCTTGACGACTTCAATTGGTTCTTGCGCGTGCCGCTGCCAGCACCGACAGGACCGCATCGATGATTGTCCGATGCACGTTGCACACCCACGCGCTTCGGGCTGGTGCTCTTCCCCCCTCCTCCTCTTCCTCCTCCTCCTCGGATTGTGGTGGCTGCAGGCGATTGAAGCCATCATGAGCCGCATTCGACAATCCGCTTCGCTTGGTGACGTGCCGCTCACACTTGAAGTTTGTATTGAATCGGTCAGCCACTTTCTAAAAAAATAAGCGCGACAAGTGCCACATCATCAAGTGCACTCGCTTCCATCGGAATCCAGGCGCGGGATTTCCATTTGGAGCTTTTTTTCTCACTCACTCGCGTATCGCCGCACTGCGGTCGTGGCCCCAGCTGCGCGGCCGCCTTCTGTCCAACGATGGATTGTGAAGCACGGCGAGTCGCCACGAGTGAGCCCCGAGGTTGGTGCCGACTGTCTCTCTATCGTAAAGTAGGAGCAGTATCTTTGCGGATCGGACAACAACGCCATCGCCGGATCAGCTATCTCTGGTTCGAGCCCACCACCCATTTCACTTCCACACCCAAGCAGCCAGCAACGTGCGCGACGGAGCACGAGCCGTGCCATTTCCACCACGTGGGGGCTGCAAGCGACGCTCTCCCACATGTCGGTCGGGATTGGGCGGTGCCCACCCTGGACTGGAATCTTGCCTTTTTCAGCGTCGCGCTGGCCACGCTGAATACCTGGTTGGCTTGCCGTCTCCATACAATTCCCGACAGTCTTTCTCTCGCGCTTTGCTCGAGTCGCCCCCGATTTTTTGGTGTCGCTTCGTCTTGCGTGGGGGTCTGCTTCGATTTTATCTTGGCGTTCGTATGCTCCAGGATCGGCGCCTCTCCCTCGCTCTCTCTCTCGCTCTGATTCGCTGAAAATCACGCGGGGGGCTAGGGCTTCAGTCTGCCGTCTTATTTTTTGTGGGCTCTTTTTTTTTCGCAGCCAGGCTCAAGGGGCTCGGGTTGGTGGGAGGAGGGGAGGGGGAACAGCAAGAGCATAACTCACATAAGTATATGTCAAGTGAAAAGAGCTGTCATCCACTGATTTACAGCGAATCCTCGAAATCGTCTCTTGCGCACTTTCGAGCCGTTGTTGTCGCCGGTTGCAGGTTACAGCGTAACCTCATCGAGGGCAACCAGAGGCCGCCCCCTTCCTCGGTTCTCGGCGACTCCACACACAACGAAACAACCGCGGCGGACAGCGCGCTCGCCTGGACGCGCTCGGACTTCTCGCCGCGCCCCGCACGTCGCGCCCCGCACTCCCTAGCGCCCGCCGGCCCCCGCCACGCAGCGAGTTGTGTGTCGACGGACTGGACACGGGAGCGAGGACCGACCGAGGCGCATTGCCCGGAGAGCGTCGCACAAGGACAGCCGCCGGCCGGCCTTTCTCGGGGATTCTCTCGGCGCGCCATGCAGTACCAGGAGTCGCCGTACGCGCCGCAGCAGGCGGTGGCGCCGCCACCGCAGTCGCAGGACTACCGGCGCAGAGCCAACTCGAACTACTTTGAGCTGGACGCGGACCGCCGGCGCAACAAGTCGGATCGGTCCGAGCGCTTCAGCCACCGACTCACGGGGCTGGACGTCATGCCGCCGTCCTCGTCCGGCAAGGGCGACAAGTTCCGCGACCAGATCGACGACGACGAGGCCGCCATTGACTTTTGCTGCGAGTTCCTGCGCGCCAAGTTCGGCTTCCAGGAAGGCTCGCTCTCGAACCAGCGCGAGCACGTGCTGCTGCTCCTCGCGAACGGAAAGGCGCGCTGCGCGCCGTCTGAGCCCGTGGACCAGCACATCGTCGCGCTGCACAAGAAGCTCATGTCGAACTACCACGAGTGGTGCCGCTTCCTGAACACGCAGCCTGCGCACTTCCGCGGCAGCAGCGGCGGCTTCCTCAACCAGCCCATGCACATGGACATCATGCTCTACTTCCTGGTCTGGGGAGAGGCTGGCAACATCCGCCACATGCCCGAGTGCGTGTGCTACCTGTACCATCAGATGATGACGCTGGTGAACGCCGACCCGGAGGGCCGCGAGCGTCAGCCGGAGGGATGGTACCTGACGCAGGTCGTCCGCCCGATCTGGAGCGAGGCCAGCAACATGAAGCGCCGCAACTCGCTCAACAAGCCGCTCGAGCACGTCAAGATCCGCAACTACGACGACATCAACGAGTACTTCTGGAAGAAGCACTGCCTCAGCATCTCGATCGAGCACGTTGGCGCGGAGTTGAGCCGCAACCACGGCAAGACCTTCTACGAGCACCGCAGTATCTTCACGCTCGTGCTGAACTACTACCGTATCTTCGCGTTCAACATCATGTTCATGCTGGCGCTGACGGTGCTCGCGTTCGCGGTCGCGATCTCGCCGGACGGCGGCAAGAGCGGGTTCTCGCAGTTTGGCCGCATTGGTGACGTGGTCGACCCGTACACGACGCGGGACTTGAAGCTCTCGCTCGTGTCGCTTCCCCTCACGCTCGCGGCGCTGAACTTCCTCAAGTGCGTGCTGGAAGTGTGCCACGGGTGGCATTTGCTGATCTCCGGCGAGTCCTCGGCGTCGTCGTCGCGCTCGTTCACGTACGGCTCCGCGTTGGTGCTTCGCTTGATTTGGAACGCCGGCTTCGCGGCTCTGTTCGGCATCATGATCTTCGTGCCGCTGCACGAAGAGCGCGACACGGCGTTGCTCGGCAACCTGTACCCGTACTGCGGCGCGTACATCCTCCCCGGCCTTCTCATTGTGCTCGTGCAGTCGTTCGCGCCGCAGGCGGTGCATGCCTCGTTCGCGTCCAAGTTTGTGCGCGAAGGCGAGAGCTGCTACGTCGGTCGTCACATGTCGCCGCCGTTCTCGTACATCGTCAAGTACGTGCTCTTCTGGCTGCTGCTGTGGATCTGCAAAGCCATCGTGTCGTACTTCGTGCTCGTCCGTCCGCTGATGCTGCCGACGCTGTCGATTTACGCCATGGACCTGACGTACGAGAACTCGCTGGTGTCGTTCCACAACATTGGCGTGATCCTTGCGCTCTGGCTCCCGATCGCGTGCATCTTCAACTACGACACCCAGATCTACTTCACGATTTTTGAGGCGCTGCTTGGTGGATTCCAGGGCGTTCTCATGAAGACTGGCGAGATTCGTGGCGTCAAGGAGATGACCAAGGCGTTCCGTGTGGCGCCGCAGTTGTTTGACCAGAAGATCGTTACGAGCCTTGCGCGGTCTGCAGATGCCTCGGCGAACGGTTCCGACAACTCTCGCCCCAGCACGCTTGCTGCTGCGTACGAGTCTCAGATGATGCTGCGCTTCGTTGTGGTTTGGAACGAGATCGTGAACTCGTTCCGCGAAGGCGACTTGCTGGATGACAAGGAAGCGGCGATTCTCCAGTACGACATTCGTAGCAACGGCGAAGTTTTCGAGCCTGTGTTCCTGTCGGCTGGTAAGCTTGGTGAGGCCATGAACCTGGCGATCAAGACTGCGAAGGAGGGCAAGGGCGAGTCGCAGCTTCGCGTGACGCTGGTTGAGAACGACTGCCTGTCGGCTATCCGCAGCTTCTTCACGGCCAGCACGTACGTTATCAGCGCTCTCTTCGGCAACGACGACGCTGATGTCATCGACGGGTTCCGTATGATCGAGGAGGTTGCTGCCACGGGTGGCTTCATGAAGCTGTTCCATGTTCGTGAGCTCGCGCACCTGCGCGCATCTGCTGTCGAGCTGCTCGAAGAGATCTTGGACTTGCCGGACCCGGATGTGCAGTCTCAGCACATCCCGAACGCCCGCGTCCACTCGATGGGTGTGATCCGCAACTTTGTCAACAAGATGGAGACGTTCCTGAACGGCATGCAGACGTTCTGCGTCGACCCTGCCATGCAGCGCAAGTTCGCCAACACCAAGTTCTGCTCGAGCACGAACGGGTACATGTACGCTTCACGCGGCCTTGTCAACCTGTTCTGCAGCGACACGGCTATGGGCGCTGCGACCCGTGCGTGCCTTCTGCTTTCTCTCGACCGTGCTGAGGCGATGCCGCGCACTTCGGAGGCGCAGCGTCGTCTTGGCTTCTTCATGAAGTCGCTGGTGATGGACATTCCTCAGCTCCGGTCGATCAAGGAGATGCGCTCGTTCTCGGTCGTGACGCCATTCTACGCCGAGACGGTGCTGTTCTCGCTCGACGACCTGAACAACCCGCTGGTGAACCACCCAATCTTCCAGCACGTGGAGGAGGACGGCAAGAACTTGACCATTCTCAAGTACCTGACGAAGATCCACCAGGAGGAATGGGACAACTTTTTGGAGCGTGTCGACGTGAGCTCGGCGGAAGAAGCGCAGAAGAACTACCCGGAGGAGATCCGTCTGTGGGCGTCATACCGCGGCCAAACGCTCGCGCGAACGGTGCAGGGCATGATGATGTACGAAGACGCGATCAAGATCTTGCACTGGCTGGAGATCGGGTCGACCCCTGGCAAGTCGGCGGAGCAGAAGCAGGCGCAGTTGCAGGACATGGTGCGGCTCAAGTTCTCGTACGTTTGCGCGTGCCAGGTGTACGGCAAGCACCGTCGCGAGGGAAAGCAGCAGGCGGATGACATTGATTACTTGCTGCGCGAGTACCCGAACCTTCGCGTGGCGTACGTCGACACGATTGACACGCAGAACGGTGACATGACGTTCGACACGGTGCTGATCAAGAGCGAGAACGACGAGATTGTCGAGGTGTACCGCTACCAGCTGCCGGGCGACCCGATTCTCGGCGAAGGCAAGCCGGAGAACCAGAACAACGCGATCCCGTTCACGCGTGGCGAGTTTGTGCAGACGATTGATATGAACCAGCAGCACTACTTCGAGGAGTGCCTCAAGATGCCGCAGCTTCTGCGCACGGCGGACCTGCACAAGTCGGGCCACCCCGTGTCGATCATTGGTATGCGTGAGCACATTTTCACGGGTAACGCGTCGTCGCTTGCCAAGTTCAAGACGTGGCAGGAGCTGGTGTTCGTGACGCTGTCGCAGCGTGTGCTCGCCGACCCGTTGTACGTGCGCATGCACTACGGCCACCCGGATATCTTCGACAAGGTGCTGGCGATCACGCGCGGCGGTGTGTCGAAGGCCAGTAAGGGCATCAACCTGTCGGAGGACGTGTTCGCCGGTTTCAACACGACGCTTCGTGGCGGCGTGGTCACGCACGTCGAGTTCATGCAGTGCGGCAAGGGCCGTGATGTGGCGCTGTCGCAGATCTCCATGTTCGAAGGCAAGCTGGCGAACGGTGCTGGTGAAACGTCGCTCGCGCGTGAAGCGCACCGCATGGGCCAGTTCATGGACTTCTTCCGCCTCAACTCGATGTACTACTCGCACACGGGCTTCTACTTCGCGACGTGGATGACGATCGTCACGACTTTCGTCTACATGTACTGCAAGCTGTACGTGGCGCTCTCGGGCGTCCAGGACCAGATCATCGACCAGATGAACTCGACCACGATCATCATGGCCAACTCGTACGACTACGGCTTTGACGACCGCGTGTACCACGACACGGACGCCGTCGTCAACACGCAGTACTACATCCAGGCGGGTCTGTTCCTGTCGCTGCCATTGATTGCTGTCTACTTCGCCGAAATGGGTCTCCGCCGCGGCTTCGTGCAGTTCCTGGAGATGGTGTTTACGGCCGGTCCGGCGTTCTTCATCTTCCAGCTCGGCACCACGATGCACTACTTCGACAACAACCTGCTGCACGGCGAGGCGCAATACAAAGCCACGGGTCGTGGCTTCAAGATCACGCGCGAGACGTTCGTGCTGCTGTACAAGGCGTACGCGAACAGCCACTACCGGAAGGCGATGGAGCTTGTCGGTCTGTGCCTGATCTACCTGACGTTCGGCGACTTCAACATTTGTGCGACTGCACCTGAGACGAACAACTCGTTCGCGTTCGACTACTGTGAGACCTCGCAGGGCTTTGGCGTGCAGACCTTCGCGATCTGGACGATTGCTGTCATCTGGCTGCTGTCGCCCTACATCTTCAACACGGACGGCCTTGACTGGGAGAAGTCGAAGGCTGACATGGCGGCGTGGGCCAAGTGGATGTACGCGGACGAGTCGTACCAAGACGAGGACACGGTCATGGTTGGCGGCTGGGTGAGCTGGTGGAAGGGCGAGCTTGCGATGTTCTACAACACCAAGACGATCGCGCGTGTGACGGTCATTCTCCGCGAGCTTCGCCACTTCTTCGTCATGTGGTATGTGGTGACGCTCGAATGGGAGATCATCACGGTCGCGATTGTGTTCGGCGCGTCAGTCGCGTTCATCTTCCTGCTCGGAGCGCTCAGCACGATGGGCGGCGTTGTCAAGTCGAACCGCCCGACGCTGCGCGCGTCCATTTACCTGCTGACGATCATTGTGGCGGTCATCGCGTACTTCGTGGTGCTGGTTGTCGTGTTCGACCAGTCGTGGCGCCGTACGCTGGCACTCTTCTTCGGCTTTATGTGCTCGCTCTACGGGCTCAACGAGATGCTGCGCATGTGGACGTTTGCCAGCTCGTCGATCGCGGCAGTCGGCATGTTCCGGTCGCTCGCCTTCTTCTTCGACTTCGTCTTCTGCGTCGCCATGATCATCCCGCTGATGGTGCTGTCGGTCATCCCGTTCCTGAACATCATCCAGACGCGCATGATGTACAACAAGGGCTTCTCAGAGGTCGTCTCGGCGTCGTCGCAGTACGCGTTCTCGCTTGCGGCCTTCCTTGGTGTGCTTGGCGGCCTCGGCACGGGCTGGTTGTTCCACCTCTTCACGGTTCTCGAGAGCACGGCGGGCTTCCTCAGCTACGTCACTGCCTACGACCTCATGGACGGCAGCGTCGGGTCGGGCACGATCGCATACATCTTCTACTTCGCGGCGGTGGGCGGCACGTTCGTCGCCGGCTTCATCAACTTCTTCATTGGTCGCCGCCTCACCATCGTCTGCGGCGGCGTGCTGACGATCCTCGGCATGCTGGCGGTCAGCGCGGTGCAGTCGACGGGCGAGGGCTTCCTGTACCCGGGCATTGGTCTTCTCGGCGCCTCCGTCGGCGTGCTGCTGCCCACGCTCGCCGTTTACATCTACGAGATCTCGACGCCCGACATGCGCGGCAAGGCGCTGCTGCTGCTCGGCAGCGGCTTCGTGCTCGGCATCCTGGCAGCGGCCTGGTTCACCAGCTCGTCGAACGAGCTCGGCTGGGTGTGGCAGGTGTTCATCGCGACGATCGTGCTGTCGATCATGACTCCGTGCGTGTACGTGTTCCCGGAGAGCCCGTACTGGGTGTACCTGCGCGAGGGCCTC